>QAOA01004830.1:353354-393748 GCA_003255065.1 Cercis canadensis
CCCCCTCCCTCCCTCTCTTTGATCTCCCAATGTAAAATTGCCATAATATTGTGAAATTGAATTATTTGGCATGCCAATTGTTTGACGAATGTTCTGAATGTGATATCTTAAAAAGGAAATGTTCTATTGCGTCTAACAGAGCAAGCGAATTTAAAGATCGCAAATGCAGCAACATAGAGTGTCTATAGATGGATCCACAGAAACTTGCTTATTCATGTTAGATCAGAATTGGTTATCCTTATAGTAGTAAAAGCCATTGTTTGTAATAGTGAAAGTATAGCTGCAAATTACACATACTGCATGTTTGGGTGCAATAGGGACAACCCTTTTTTATTTTTTCCCCAATGAAACTTGAGAATTGCCTTCTACATGTGCATGAGTGGACGTTTATTTAAAATACTATGAAAAAGAAAAATCATACCAAATTCCATGTGACACGAATTTCAAGCATTCAATTCTCATTTCTTCTCAAACTGCACCATGATTCTGATGCCACACAAGTATAGAACCTTCTGAAATAATATTGCAATTTTTATTTGAAAAAGGAGGCAAGCAGGGTGTTTACATTTTGCTTTGCACATTATTGTGCTTGTCTTTGGGGTATAAGGACCAGTGAAAAGTGAAGTGTTGTTGGTAATGCTCTACCTGCTTCAATGATTTTCTAACCGAAAGCTGCCATTTGTTATGCTAATATGGAAAACATGATTAGTTTTCATGTGAAGAAATGGTTCTGTGTGCATGCTGTAGTTATGGTGTTTTGTATACATTTGTTACACATAATGGTTTTATGCAACTGATTGGCTAGAAAAGCCCGTGGATGGCATTTGAATTTGTCATCTCATCCTCAATTCTTGGTCTTAAAGGGACAGGGGGCGCCATCAGATCAAAAGGCCTTTTTTTCTTTTGGGTGAAAAGCAGCACAATGGAATTGGCGAATTAAGGGACAGGAGAGGGGATCAAACTCTTGACATCAAACCCCTTTGTACCCAAAACCAAGGGAGGTGCCATTAGACCTAGAATTAATAGATTGTAATGTCATTTTAGTTGACTAAACATACCAATTCTTCCAAATATTATATCTTATATGTTCTCTTCCTTGTTAGTGTGTTTGTAGGTTTCACGCTCAACATATTGTATTGTTTTATTTACAGGTAATGATAAGCAAGACAAGGATGAATGCACGAGGAATTGGAGGCTGGTACGCATTTTTCTTGTATACATTTATTTGTTTCTCCTTTTCTGACTATGAAGTAATATTGTAGATTTACAACTATATAATGTTGTTTCACACCTATACATCAGCATGTGATTGTTCCTAGTATATATTTAGCAGAGCACTTCAGAGTGCTAACAGGAAGTAGTAGGCCAATGCTACTGGCAAGGCAATGATCATTCCTAGTAATACCCTGTTAAACGAGACAAGATCAGCTTCCAATACTTACTCAAGCAATATGCATAGATTTTCAAGGAGATGCATTGAAGGATTACTTACCCTGTGCTTAAAAGGCCTGGATGGACATTATACTCTTTGGCGAAAACAAAAGGAACAATTCCTTGGGGTAGAGCTGCCTGCCATACGCAAAAACACATTATATACATTGCCATCATCTGAAGAAGGCTACACAAAAGAAAGAAAATATCACCTGAACAATTGCCACTTTTAACAATGTGTCACTTAATCCCATGATAATGGAGGCTACAGCCATTAGGGCAGGTCCAACTACGAATTTCAGTCCCATTGCCACCACTGTCATCCTTGTCCCACAAGCTATAATGCTGGACTGTGATGCCATGAATAGACCTGTTAAGATATTTGATCAAGAAACAGGAAAGACCAGTTAATACAATGGTAGAAGTCAATTGTTATTATCCTCAAGGGAATGTCCTGATGGTTAAGCATTGGGTACTTTATTGCAGAGTTCCTAGGTTAAGATCCCATCAAGAATGGGTAGGATGGATTTTTGGAAAAAGGATAGGCTATTTCTTGTTGTGTAACCTCGGATGGACCCAAAACAAAACAAAGTCAATTATTATTTTCAAAATTCATAATTAATAAGAAACCATTGTTTCTCTTACCTAAGCTGAACATTGCCATACCAAGACCTCCGGTGGACAATATTTCTATCGACTGATTAACAACTTCTGGCATATTTACTCCCCATCTGCAGCAGATTCAACCTTAGTACTCTCCCTATGATCAGAAAATCTCTTGAAAATACTTGAGGGAGCTGAACAGATAAGTCTATAAGACATAAGAGTCTCTGTGGCACTCCTACTTGCTTACCTGAAGTGTATGCTTGCCCAAATGAGAGCTATTACAGTTGCATAGGTATTAGGATTACTGAGTAACTTCTTCCCCACTGTTGAAAGAATGAACATGATCTTCATTTTCCTGGCCATTTTAGGTTCTGCTTCTTCCTCTTCCTCTTCCTCTTCCTCTTTTGATTGTACTTCCTGAGCAATATCCATTTCTCCTTAAAGCAAGAACTGAATGTTAGAGAGAAAGAAATGATACCACTATCTAGTCATGATGTAGTATACATATAATCATGGAATTTTATTAATTTATTGGACCGTTTGAATCTAAATTGTGTAGCATATACTAACATGAAGCACAGACATTAGAATAACACAGGTGTTAAGTGTAACTTGCATGATGCTGAAGTGCAGTAGAATAGCTTGTTGGCTTATTGGTGTTTCAGAGGAATAAAAATGCCTATGGGAGGATTCTAATTGACACAAAAAGGAACTCAGACAGAGCATCTAACTGAAGAGAAAAAGAAAGAAAAGGAACCAGAATCGAAGAGAAATTTAAGATGTGTTCAGGGCCCACCTTGATTGTCTTAGATTATTTAAGTTGACTGAGCAAGAAGAACTGATGAAAGTCATATATGCTTAGGAAATTAAAAAAATGAAGACGAAAGGGAACATCAAATATTAAAATACATTTACATCTCCATTATCAATTTTGCAATTTATCTCTTTGAATGCCCACCTGTGCCTTGTGATGGTGCTCTAACAGACATGGTGTTTGCAGCATCGAGCTCGTAAAGAAACAAGAGCAAATTGTACCAGATCATGCTCTGTAAGACAACAATCTGGGCAAGGAGAATAGCTGCTTCATCCTTATACATAGCCCTCAGGATTGGAATTCCCAGGATCAAAGTGTTAGGAAATGTTGACAATGAGAGGCCAGTTATGATCCACTTTAACCCGCCCCGGGTACTGATCATAATGATTGCTGTTAAGGCAAGAAATGCAAGCAATTTCTGAATAAAATCAGCATATATGAGTTTGAGCCTCATTTTATAGAGGTTGTTTGAAGAAATCACTTGAAATGACAACAGTGGGATTGAGAACTTGGCCACAAACTTGTTTATGCCTGAACATTGTTCTGGTGTGAAGAGCTTCCACCATTTCACTGAGATGTAGGCTAATATCATGGTCACATATAAGGGCACAGTGGCTGTCACTACATGGTAGACTTCCGCTGAGGATATCATGATGGCTAGCTGTTGAAAGACTTGGGATCTACAGCTTCAGAAACTCTTATATGCTTTTTAGGTTACTTTGTGATTTTTGAATGGTTAAAATAGAATAACATAGTTTAATAGAAGCTTCTTGAGAAGTTTTCGATCTTCTCACAATCATCTACTTTTCTCAGGAAAAGAAAAAAAGACTTGGTTTGGTAATTTGATTGCTACTTTCATCTCTCTTTTTCTCTTTTCTTGTCTCAATTTATGTGGACTGGCCTAATATTTTGTGAAACAATTAAACCTTATGTTTTTATACAATCCTGTGGAGTTATGATAGATATGATAGTAAGAGTAATACCTTTTACACACTACTTATACTTGCTCTATTATTTTAATACAATTTAAATTTAACTAAACTCACTTAAAATTCATCTTAACAGCTTAGATGTTACCAATTGTAATACTGTATGTTAGTATGAGTAGTGTGAAAGAAGAGTCACTTAGATAATTATGCCATCAAAAGGAACTTAATCATCAATAATTAAAAGTGAGGGTATTTTTGTCCACATGAGCCTAAAAAGATAGATTCCAATTTTCTTCTTCATGTTGTCTTTCGGCTCTTAGGTTCTTTTATCAAAGGAGATCTAGGTAGGCTAGCAAAGTCTTCAGTAGATTAGAAATTGAGATCTTGAATATTTTATTTTTTCAATGTAAAAGAGAAAAGTGAATTCATGTGCACAATTTGCCCTTTGCTTTTGACAGCTTTTACCTCTATTCTCTCCAACCTCCTTCAATTATTTGTTCAGGAACTTGGTCAGATTTTTGTTATGGTAACCCACTAATAAGTAATTAACACATATGTATTCAAGACGTTAATTTTCGTGCTTTCTTTTTTTGCAATGAAGATTTAAAGAAGAATAAAGAAGTGAATTGCGAGTGAAGTAATGAAGCGTCGTGAGTAGTTGAGAACAGTACAGGGAAGAATATTTTCTAATTTTGGTCAAAAGTGTGAGAATAAGTGTTGTAGGGAATTTGCTTTCAAAAATGTGATTTTTAGCCAAAAAAAGATCCATAATCTCTTTCTTCAGGTTGCCTTTATATGAGACCACAATACTCAATCCATCATATATTCGTTTCCACTATTAAGCGCAAGATTAATGCGTTGGGCGTGGTTTTTAACCTTCAAATTGATTGTGGTAAAACCTTTTAGGAAAAAATATACATAATTCTGTTCAAACTTTGAATCTTCTACAAATTAGGAATCAATATATTTAATTTAACTTTAGAAATTAACCACCTAAACTTTAAAAATCTCTCAATAGTGACACACAAAAAACAGTCAAACATTTTAGAAAGAACTAAAAGAAAAAATTATGCATAGTATTTTAACTGTTGATTTTTTTAAAATTTAATAGGAATTTTATATAAGCTACTAAGAGAATCATGATAATATTATAAAAGTTAATATGTAGAAGTACAACTCATATTTTCTGTAACCAACTTTTTATTATAAAATATAATATACTCATATAATTTTTTTAACATATATTAATTGACTCTATATTATAGACTCTATGTTTGAATTTTTTTTTTTTTAAAAAAAATACTATTATACTCATATATATTTCAATGTTTGATTCTCGTCCCATATATTACTAACTATAAATAGATATATAAAGCCCCACATTAAGGTATTGTATGAATATTTTATATTTGAATTTTAAAATTTATATATGGTTACATTCTAGGTTGAATCCATACAATTAGTATAGGTATCCGTATCTTCTCTAATATTGAGGTCCAATTTGTAAATTTATATTAATCAAAATATTTTTTGTTTGTCAATTTTGGTTTTTTTTTTACAGTATACATATTAATTAGTTGTTATTATTGGCATTAGTTTTATTCATTATTAACTATGCATGATTTAGGTCGATTTATATGCATTCTTTTAACACCCCAAGGGCTCAAGAGTTTTAGTTTGTTGAGAAAATTGATATGAAGTTTAACTTACAAATTTTAATTATATGTTATGTTTAAAAACTTTGAGATGTTTAGTGTGTCGGTATTTTTATATTTGTATATTAGTCGTAGAATGTTAACATCATAAAAAAAGTAAGATACGTAGAATTTTTGTTGTCGTTGTAAGATACATAGAAATCTTATCTTCACTTTCCTGCATATTTTCATGCATATCTTAAATCATTTTTAATTATCATGTTAAATATGGAAAATCTTAAACTCCAAGTATTTTAATACTAAGGCATTTGATATTAAGGTATCTCATATATTGGTATGACAATACTAGTATACTGAATGCCCCAAGTTTTATGATTACAAATATTATAGAATTCTCAAACAATATTTGAGTTATTAATTTGAATAGTGTAACCAAGAAATGAATTATAGTGCATATTATTTGGATTAAGGGAAAAAATTATCTATAAAGAGGAATAATTTTGTCAAATTAATATTGAAAGCTTATGCCTTTCACTTTTTAACATATAGTACTAAACATAGATATGTATTGCTTTGGAGAAAGAAGCATCGAATATGCAAAGTTGCCATGCATGCATAACAAGGAATCTTGACCCATAATCTATTTCTGTTCTGTTATTTGAAGAAAAGAATGGTTAGTTACGTACTTATATACTCCTTATCTTATGTATCAAACAGCAGTTTTTCTTTTTGCTAAAGTTAAAGTTAAGTTCTATTCTATAGAAAAGTTAAAGTTAATTTATTAGTTGTTATAGTCATTGCTGCAGCATGTGAAGCTTTTGACTACTCCAACCAGTAATATAGTTTAATGCTAAAATTAATTTTTTCCTAGTGATCTAATTACGTGTATTTTTTTTTGTCTTGGTAATGATATAATTACGTGTATCCTTGATCTCCATTCTTTTAAGCTATTTTTGCCGTTGATCCTATATTTAAAGAACTGCATATTGTAAGGTTTTATTTTCTCCTTAGAGGGTTAGGGTTAGGGTTAGGGAGGTGAAGTAAAGCTCAAAATAACATTGCTTTCCCCCTTTATCTACTGACTTCGATCATGTATTCGAGTCTTGGCTTCTCATACTCGTAGGTGTTCTGTTCTTTTATGTAATCTACAATTTGAGATCTAAACATTAGATGCTAAGCCTAGCTCATTAGCTAGCATATCTAACATGAGTCCAAACTTAAAAAAGTTTTGTTTTTCTTAAAAAAAAAATGTTTAGATTATAATTTGTATTTAAAAACGTAAATAATAAGTTATTTACTCAAACAGAAAACCACAACCACCAAGAAATAGGTTTTGAACTTAGGTTTTAAGGACTCCCTTAAGCTTATAGGTGGAGTACACGAGTAGTTAAGTTATTAGTTATGGTTGATTCTGTACTTAAGCTGTAAGAAAGTGATTGACTCGTATGGTATAAATGTTTGGAGTCATTGAGTAGAATAAAACACTCATGCTCATAGAAAGAAAGGCAAAATAGTAAAACTATTTTTTGTTTTAATTTCATCCCAAAACTTTTCAAATGGCTTTAATGTTTTCTTAATCCCCAACTCCATCACAAAAAGTAACAGAAGTGGCATACATGGCATATTACATGGACAAAATTACACACGTGGCATGGCAATTTGCCAAATAGGATAAATAGTCCTTCTTTTTGGCCATGGATAAAATAGTCCCTTGAATAAGCAAAATATGGTCGCTTACATTAAGAGAGAATTTGACAATGTTAACTCCTCCATCTCCATTATATGCAGAAACCATAGATTTTCTTTCCAAAGAGAGTTTCCTGGAAAACAAACAGAAAATCCAAGATAGATAGCAGCAAATCGAGGTCCAATTCCTCACCTTGAAGACCCGATGCTGATCCTAGTAAATTTAACGTCTACGAACACAAATTCTGTCTCTCACTACACAAACCATGAATTATTTACGACTTAAATATCTAAAATTTTCCATTGTGAAGTTTCCTAAATCAAAAGCAAATATAAATTATAATGCATCTCTCATCTTCTTATTTTTCTTGGAAAGGTTATATGATGGTACGAAGAGTCATACCTAGCTAATACATTCTACAAATTAAAATTCCTTACTACTAAATTATATGTAGTTGCTTAAAATACTATCTATTCTAAATAATTGGTAGTGTGTAATTTAAATGTTTGGTGATTATTTTTAGAGTTTGTTATTTCACCGTGTTCATATCGTGTACTGTCTTTTATTTTGTGTATTCTCCGTGTCTATATCGTGTCCTGTCTTCCCTAATGCCTTCCATATATATATATATATCCCCCACCAATCCATGCCACTCTATAAATCCCCTTCTCAATTCTCTTTGCCTTAGCTTAGCTCTAGTAAAAGTTCTAATCTTTCAAATTGCAGGACTTATCACACGAAGTCCCTAACCATCTGAAAGTTCGATCTGCTTAATTCTTATTTAGATTTCTGAGTTTCCATGTTTTCAGATCATTTTTATATGACAAAAAAAAAAAAAACATAAGGATAAGAATGTTTCCATTATAATTACTCTAAATTTAAATGAATGACAAGATTATTTAAGTGGAAGACATTAAAGAATATGATATGGATATAAGTTCTCGACCTTATTTGTGTGTATATGTGTATATATATATGAGTAAAACCCTTTTTTAGTCTTTGGAAAATGTAGTTACTGACAAATTCGTCCTCCAAAAATTTTCAGTGACAAATTAGTCCTTGAATTATTATTTTGTCTGACAAATTAGTCCTCTGGTACTTTAATGAGAAAAGTTTTGGACCCCTGTAGACCATTTTCCTAAATTTTTTTCACTGATCTTGCCTAGCTATGTTTAAGCCCTCATTTTCTCATTCAAGTTCTCCTTTTCTTTTCACTGATCTTGCCTACCAGATGACTAATTTGTCAGCGAAATAATAATTCAATGACTAATTTGTCACCAAAATTTTTTGAAGGATAAATTTGTCAGTGACTACATTTTTTAAGGACTAAAAAATGGTTTTACTCTATATATATATAGAACAAATTGTTGACAAAGTCATGTACAATATAATTGTTTGTTGTCTTTGAGACTCATATACGGTTTTTGCCAAGCAAAGAAAAACAAGACTTCAACATAGCAATTCCACCCTTTTCTCAAGGGAATGTGTTATATATGTATCCTTCGGGCATTTTTTAAGCCACAAATTGGGGATTACATATGCCTGTCGATAGAGTGAACGGTTAAAATTAGTAAATATAGATGAAAAATTGCAATCTCTTGGGACAATATTAACTGTAGCAAAGCAATGAGTCATAAGCATAATGAGAATGTCATGCCAAAGTGTAAGGAATGGTCGTGAGCATTGCCATTTTATGGCAAAATTCTAGTTTAGATTCCATCAGAGCCTTTTCTTAGCAAGTTATAAAAAAGAATGGTTCCGCACTCTCTGCGCTCCTAAATTTAGGCACAAACTTTTTCAATCTTCAAGGGCTACCATCACTATTTAAGCATATACCCATTTTCCCTCAGAGGCACTAAGTCCAAGCAATACTTAGTTGTTGGCCAAGAAAAACTTGGTTTAATTGGTGTTGGTTTGGCCTCTCTTTGTGCATCCAAGGGTGAAATCCTAAGACCTTGGCCATCCTTACCTTTTAAATCCAAGAAAAAAATATATATAGGGTCTCATAGGGTCTCTATTATTATAAATAAACCCTTATATAAAAGAAAAGCATCAAAAGCATAGGCATGGGAAGACTAATGGCGGCAAGTGCAATCAACAAAATTACATTAATCTTCTTGGCTACTTTCGCCATTACAATTCCATGCCTCGAGGCTGGTGTTGCTAAGTATGATGACTTTCTCCAGAAACAAGAAGAGGATGCCAAGAAAGCAGCTTTAGAGGCCTACGAGCCCTTCCCCTTCAATGTCACTTCAGAGCTCAATCTACACGTTCACTTGTAATAACTCTTAATTCTTTCCTATACTGTATATACTTCATGGATATGATCAAGGATGATCTCAATAGTTGAATGCTAGCTTTATAGTTTCTAAAGGAGGTTAGAGGTTCAATTCCATTGAGAACGGGTGAGGTAAGAATTGGACAATGAATAGTTCATTAAGGAGAGGTGTGGGGATCAATGAGGTAGGATTTGATTGCATATTCCAGTAAAAAGGTTCTGGGTTCAAATTTCATATTATTACCTAGAACATAAAAAAAAAATAAAAAAAAAGTTATTGTAAATCTTTATGTGGGTTTTTGACAAACACTTTGATGCTGATGCAGGGCATTGCAGGAGCGGGAGCTGGAGAAGGAGGGGAGCAATAGCACCAGGAGAGACCTGAGGCAGAATAAGAAGTCGAGAGGACCATGCAAGGCCACCAACCCAATTGACCGTTGCTGGCGGTGCAGGCCAGACTGGGCCAACGATCGCTTTAGATTAGCCAGATGTGTGAAGGGTTTCGGGCGAAAGACCACCGGAGGACTCGGTGGCAAAATCTACGTGGTGACGGATCCCTCCGATGACAACTTGGTGAACCCGAAGCGGGGAACTCTCCGGTATGGAGTGGTCCAGGATGGACCATTGTGGATTATCTTCCAACGGAGCATGGTGATCAATCTGAAGCAGGAGTTGCTTATATCATCTCACAAGACCATTGATGGTCGTGGAGCCAATGTCCAGATTAAGGGTGGGGCTAGCCTTTCCATATTTAACGTTCAAAATATTATCATTCATGGCATTCGCATTAAGAACATCCGTTCTGCAAATGGTGGTGACATTATTGACTCTTGGAACCATCATGGAACTAGAACAAGGAGTGATGGTGATGCCATTTCCGTCTTTGGTAGTAGTAACATTTGGATTGATCATATTTCCATGTCCGATTGTGAGGATGGCCTTGTTGATATCATCGAGGGTTCTACTGGTATCACCATCTCTAACTGCCATATGACCCATCATAATGATGTAAGTAATTCAAATCCTTCCTTACAAACACTTATTATTATTAACAACACTTGAGATATCTCACATTTCCTTATTACTATAGCGTCCTGTTAAGTCTGGCTTTAATCTATACCTTACAGTTTCAATTAGTTCTAATATATCGTGACCTAGCTAATGTTTACTATCCTTAAAGTGAATCAATTTAATGCTCCTATATATAATTTGAAATGGGTAACTAGGAAACGTAATAATAATATGTGGATGCAGGTGATGTTGTTCGGAGCAAGAGATACCAACATGGGAGACAAAATAATGCAGGTGACAGTGGCATTCAACCATTTTGGACAGGGATTGATTCAGAGGATGCCCAGATGCAGATGGGGTTTCGTTCATGTTGTGAACAATGACTACACTCATTGGCAGATGTATGCAATTGGTGGTAGCTCTGGCCCAACCATTCTTAGCCAGGGCAACCGATTCATTGCTCCTAGCAACGACGCGGCGAAGGAGATCACACACAGAGATTATGCACCAGAAGCAGTTTGGAGTAGGTGGCAATGGAGATCAGAGATGGACCTGTTGATGAATGGAGCAAAGTTTACTCAGACTGGAGCACCATTTAAGGGCAGGTTTCCAGTAGCCAAAGGCAGCATTATCAAACCCAGACATGGAAAGTTTGTTACTAGGCTTACAAGATTCGCTGGTGCACTCTCCTGCACGGTTGGCCAGCCTTGTTAGAAAAGTGCATATAAACAAAAACAGCGAAAGAGCCAAAAAGATAAAAATAATAATAATTAGAATCCTCTAGGTTTAATGGGTGCTAATGCTTTAGAGGATCTATTCGGATATTCCATTGCAATTCTTTCTTGTTGGGGATCATGAAATTAGTCTGGGAGAATAACGAAAAAAAAAAAAAAATACTATGACCGATGTGAGTGAGAATGGAAAGTTGCTTGGGCTAAGATGACAAGAAGAATAAGATGGGAAAGATTCTTATGATTTCTTTGTGTTTTGTTTTACTTCTTTTAAATATGTATGAATTCTTTTTTGCCGATTACCTCTGGGTTAAACGGCAATCCCGTCACGGTCACGGGGTTCATTTTCAAGGATTGCTTCATTTTGTTTTCTCATTTCCCTCTTTTATCTTAAAAATAACTATTTATTTCATTTTATATATTTTCATTTTTATGTTTCCAGCGTGACACAAAAGGTTAATAATATTTAAGGAGATATGTTTATATTGTCGTCGGGGAGAGCATATTTTTATCACTCTATGCGAGAGTGCCAAACAAAAATTGAAAAAAATTAATAAAACCTCTAGATATTTGAAGTTAACATTAGTTGTCATATAAAATTATAAATATAAAATGTGAAAGTTTTTTGGTTCAAGTGATAAAAATTATTAGCTAGACAAGCATCATATTTATTTTTATAGGTAATTAATTAATTTTTTGGTAGAATATAATTGTATAAATTTAGAACATTAATTATAAATTTCTACTCATGATGATACATAAAATATCAAAATATAAACAAGATAAACATAAAAATTATGTAAAACTATCCACAAGCAAAAACCCAGCCAATGATTTATAGGTCTAATTGCACTTTTTTATTATAAAAATCAGATAATTAATTTCAATATTCTCATATTTTTTCCTAACGTATTGCACTATTTTGTAACTAAATAAATAAATAACCCTTCTAATAAAAAAAATAAATAAATAACCCTTGTAATTAAATAAATAAAAATAAAACTAATAACTCAATAATACTTATACGTACGTTGACGAATTTATTTATTAAGACCACATCCTTTAAGATTGTGTTAGTTATACTAACGACAATTTGTACTAATATTTTAGTCCGCAACTGGCGCCCCCTAAAAGACAAGAATTGTAAAAAAAAAAGGGTATAATTGTTATAAAATAAATGAAAGAATGGTTACCAAAAAATAAATGAAAGAAAAGAATAATTTATTTCTTAAACGGTTATCCTTTACAATCCCTCCCCTTCTTTCATTTCTTCTCCATTTTCAACTGGAGAAATTATCGGTGGACCAAAAATTTCCATCAGCGGCTTATATATGGTTGACACGTGTACCTAAAAAAAAAATACTAACTCCGTCTTCTCCTTTCTCCTTCCGTTTCTTTTATTAATTGCAAAAAAAAAAAAANTGCCAAAAAAAAAAAAAAAAAAAAACACTCTACTTGCGGTTGGCTCTTAGATCAGATGGCTCTGAAAGCTCTCAAATCTCCCACCACCGCCAGCCCATCCTTCACCTTTGAAGACGCCAGCCTTCACTACTTGGAGCCATGGACGAAGCGAAAGCGTTCCAAGCGTACCCGACTTGACCACTCTTCATGGACCGAGGAAGAGTATCTCGTTCTCTGCCTCATCATGCTCGCTCGTGGTGGCGGCGCCGCTGTCTCCACCTCCATGTATCTTCTACTTTTTAAGGCTTCTTTTTCAAAAATGTTCCTTTAATTTCTTATGCGTGTCAACTCTCTAATAGTACAGAATGACAAATCTTAGATAGTCAGCACGAAGGAGAGATATGCAAGATTCTCTTCCCTACTACAATTCACTAACGAGTAACGAGTGTTTCCTGCTTCTAAAATCATACACTCCTTAAAATGGTGGACTTCAATCCATCTATCCATTTCTTTCAATTTCCCGCTACAATCAGCATAAGGATTTATTTTGGGTTAATTAGAGGCCATTCCATGACCATTTCAGAGAAATTTGGGTGGGAAAAGTATAAATTTTTAGAATTTAGGCTTGGAAATGGCTGTAAGTCCCTAATCAAACTGGTAAAGTACTAGATAGAACACACAGCTTTAAGTTGGTATTTTGCCTTTGATGAGTAAAGATGTTCACAAAAAGTAAGTATATTTCGTTTCAAACACTGGGCGTAACAAAGTCTAATGAATCAAAGCAAGAGCGTCCTTATCCTGTAATCCGCGCAGCCACGTGAAGTTTGAACCCGCAGAGCAGAATAACCTCAAGTTCGTACCAGCTAACTTCACAAGTAAACGGGGCCATCCCGAAAGACATTACCTTCAGTCGTTGAACCATAAAAGAGATGCAATCGCCACTTGACAAAAAGGGCAATTACATTAGTTGCATGGCTCCGCCAGATGCCACAACTGTGCCAATGCAGTTTGACGGGTACTGACTAGATTACTTCCAATGTAAATAACACTATAAACTTAGGCACTGTCAGATTCATTTCCTGAATCTACATTCGCGGGTTGTGGATTCTTATAGCCACTAATCTCATCCTTATAACGTTTTTTATCTGCACGAGCTTTTGCTTCATAAGGTTCCTTCTCCTCCGCTGCACATTCAGCAAGCAAGAAAATGGAAAACTTAAGTGGAAATGCATAATAAGCAGCAATCATGATGCCATTCAGGTGAAGGGCATGAAATGAAGCAATCAACTCCACGATCAGCCATACCTGACATCTTTTTCCATTTCTCTCCAAGTACTCTTCCCACCTCAGTAAATGCAATTCCAGGATTACTTTTCTTTATATTCTGTCATCAAAAGAACAATCTTTACGAACACAGTAATTATGCACTGAAAGAACTCGGATAATAAGCAGCAAAAAGGAGAGAGAGAAAGAAAGAGAAAGGGAACTTATATAACAACCCCCAAGTTCATAACCAAAGCAGCAAGACTTCTATATCCATCAAAATAATTACCAACAATTTTGCTTAAAAGCCATTTTGGTCACACGAATCCAGACTGTGTCCAGAAACATCAGAACAGGATAGTGACAGGTTCACAGGCATTAACCACAGGTTTGCCAGATGATCTCAATCTCAGATATTTAGAACCTGACCTTCTGAAACGAGATTCTCTTCACAAACCAACCTCATAGTCTTGCCCTCTATTATAAATTTCTCCCCCAAAATATGATGTTCAAAAATAAGTCCCTAAACATTAGTTGTACTTGTAGCCACCAACTTGGAGGTCTTAATCATATCTGTAAAGGAAGGGTAGGTGGCTATGTGGAATAAAACCAGACAAGTCCGGTTATATACCCCAGGTATAAATCAAATAAAAATGTAGAAAAATCAGCCATTCATGACTACACTGCCACAATGAGCAACAAAGAACACACCTCTCTTTCCATTTGTGAGAAGAACATGAAACCAGACATTGCCCTCTTTGGTGCATTTGGGTCCTTTTTCTTCTTTTGTTTTTTCTTTTTCCCATCTTCATCTCCATCTTTAGATTTCCTCTTAGAAGTAGATGGCTTAGAAGATGGTTCCTTCTTTGATTCCTTTTTGGCAGGCTTCTGAAAATGGCCATTATTTGTAGTCAAACACAAATAAAATTTGAAGAGGAGGCAGGGAAGAGGAAAAAAGGAGGGAAAAAGAGAGAGGGGGAGGGGAATAAGATTCTTATCAAAAGACCAGAAGGACAGATAAGACCAAAAATCATGCCTCTTTCTCGTCATCACTTCCACTGCCATCGGAATCATCTTCTCCAGAATCATCAGTTGGAGAACCTCCATCATCCTTGTCAGCAACAAAATCTGAATCCTGCAGACATTTACCATTAAATAAGATACTGTAAGGAGCGTTCTGAGACCAAAAGCAACCAAACACCCCTGCCCCAGCAAAGAGAGAGAGAAAAGAGGCTAAAGCAGGGCTTTTTTCGGGGTTGGGGTGGGGGCACAAGCACAAACACTGACAAGTGATGTGAACACAAAAACACCTAAGACAGACGATAATAGATAGAAAGGAGGAAGTCGAAGTATAAAAATGAGAAGTAAGGAGACTTTCAAGCTCAACTTAGTTTTCTTTCAAAGGCCTAAACATTTTCAGACAAAGATGAATATAATTCCTCAATACTGACAAACTATATGGACATTTTTTTTAAAAAAAATAAAATAAAAGACAGATTTAGCCACCTCTTCATCACTCTCCTCTCCTCCTCCAGCTTCATTCTTAATGCGCTCAAGATGTGGATCAACAGCATCATCAACATCATCTCGAAGAACAGCAGCCACACCATCAGTGGTCTGGACACCTCCTAAGTTCATAATCTTCAAGCCCTTTGAACTGGGTGGACAGGCCAAAAGTTAATAATTTATATAACAATAATTAATTTCTGTTATCTGTACACAGGAAGGAACTAACATTTACCTGATAAAGTCAAACAAATTGTGGTATTCATTCCTCTGAATATTACGAAAGAGATGCTCCTGTTCAGTTTTCAGTCTGATGAGAAGGTCAAAATAGTGCATATTTGAACCACCAGCAGCATGCCTCTCAAATTCCACATAATCAATCTGATATGGGGAAAAAAAAAAGGATAAACAGATCAACCTTCAATTATAATCAAATGCATGATCACTTGACCAGTAAGTAATATCTGGTCATCTGTAAGCACAACTAGCTCTTACTTCTTCATGAAGAATGAGGGTAGGAGGCTTAGGTAGAAAGAAGAAGCTCTTCTCAAGGGGATACAGAATTCCATCTTCGGCTTTCAAAGATGATTTCACTGCATAACCATCTTGACAGCTCCTAAATTTTCCTGGTTTGGTCACTTTGGCACCAGACAGGCCACGCAATATTGTGGTGAACACATCATGGATGAGTCCCTGATTATTGATTTGAAAGTAGAACATTAATTATTGCATCACATGTGATATGCATGATTCAGAATTCTGTAAAATTCGTATACTATTCAGTTAACTAGAAAATACCACTCTTTTATTATTCCAGATATGCAACAGTCCTGAAGGATCAGCATCCCTTTGGTTACCCCCACTAAAAAATTCAAAAGGAAAGAGGAAAAGGGAATACCTTATAAGATGGCTCCAACTTGTCCTTGTATTTAGTGTTGAAAAGATCTTCACTTAATGACAAGGTGCTTTGAACAACATAATCAGTTTCAAACTGTACAAAAAGATGTTAGTTCAGGAAGTGAGCAAAATACATAGACTGTTAAAGCAATGAAACCAACAAGCAACAAATACCTGCATCACAATATGTGGGTACAGAGTTTGTCCTTTACGAATAGGCGGATCAAGACTAATAATAACAAAGGTATGTGGCTGATTAGACTGCAGATACACATAGCAAGTTCACAAGAAAAATTGTCAGTATACATATACAAGTCATGGGAAAGAAAAATCAATATAAGAACCTGGTATGAAGAAAATATTACTCAAAAAATTCCTTTGCTTAATATAAAAAATTTGGCAAAGCGAAGGAAAGAATCAGGAAAGAAACCTTAGGGAGTAAAAATAGACGAACTACACTACTGTACTGAATTTTGAAATCATTAGCCTGTCCTTGAAGCCGCAAGAATGACAGATGTAGCTCAACACTATATCGTCCTCTGCACAAAAGTAAATAGTTCTATCAGTACATGATGTTAGTCTTCCTTTTTTCTATTAGAAAAAGGAAAGGAGAGAGCTATGCCAGCAACATTCAGCACAATAATAAGGAACAAGATAGACATAATGATGCATGCATGTTTAAGTTCATCTATGCATTTGAACACATCACCTTGGTGTAAGGATTGCAATACCCTCAAATGTAACAACAGCATCTTCACCTCCAGGACCAACATCTGCCATAGACATGATCTTGTCACGGAAAACCTGATGGAAAAATTGATTGAGAACATGTTCAGTTAACTTTAAAGTTGTTATGAAACCTAAAATAATGAACAGACTCACCTGAGCAGGTGGATGATTCTCATCACCAACAAACTGGGTGTTGGAATTTGGTATATGAAAACTTATCTCCATCAATGAATCTTTCTGAGACCATATCAGTAAACAATGTTATAGATCCAAAACCCAGAAGCAAATTGAACATATAAACTACATTACAGTTCAACAACACTAAGCTTGGAATGGAAAGGATTCTTGCAAATAACTGCAAATCAGATTAGACTATGTATGTATGTATGTATGTATGTATGTATGTATGTATGTATGTATGTATGTATGTATATATGTATAAAATAAGTATGTAAATACCTCATTAGCTCCAGTTGTGTCATCCACATGAAACTCCAAAATAACATCATTTTTCCCTTGAAGCTGTGTTTGAGAGACATCTGCCAAAGACACCTCAAAAGCTTGCTTTGAACCAACAGAGAAAGTCAGCATATTTCCTATAACAGAAACAGAAATATCCAATCAAGATACAAAGGCAGTCAATTGAATTCAATGAAACAAGCTACAAAATAAAATAAAAAAACTGCCACATTTGGTTGTAACTTGTAAGAAAATTGCAAAAATTATTATGAAATAAAGTTCCTTTTTGAACAGGTCCCCTCCCCCCATGTTTACTTTTCTTTTCCTTCATCCTGGAGAGGATCCAAGTATAAGGTCAATATTTTCTTAAGAATACAGAAAATAAAGAGAAGCAACATTTTCAGTTAAAATTGATTCTTACGGGATTATCAAATTGGTGGTATAAGTACTTCAAAATAGACCATAACCAACACACAAAAAAAAAAAAAAAAAAAAAAAAAAAAAAAAAAAAGAAAAAAAAAAAAAAAAAAAAAAAAAAAAAAAAAAAAAAAAAAAAAAAAAAAAAAGAATCAAGTGAAAACTGCAAAAAGTTGAAGTAAGAGCTCATAGATGCATAGTCTTTTCTCAGCACATTAGAAGAAGCTACAATAAACAAGAAAATCTGCTGCATCTCCAAGAACAAGATGGCTTCCATCAATGGTTTTATTTGAAAATAAATGAGCTCTTACCAACAATTTTACATACTCTCACTCCTAGCAGGTCCTCATGCATAGTTATATGTTAAACTGAAAATGATCTCAAATTTTATGCTTTACCAAACATCTAAAATTTCCTGCAAGCATGGTAATTTAGGATGAAAGATAAAAATATGCAAAGCATCATCTGGAAGAAGTCAATTATAACCAGTAAGTTGGTTTAAGTAAATATCACCAACCATTTAGATCAACCTCCCCCCAGTTACGCCCACTAATAGAAAGCTGCTTTTCCTCTGGTGTTATCCCACAAGTATTTTGAAAAAAGGTGGTCAAAGTTGCAACATCCTACAAAGAAGCACAGGGGAACAAGATAAGAACTAGCATAGGATAGCATTTCAGCCCAAGTCATTGAGCCCTGAAGCACCAAGATAAAATGAAATACACTTATCCATAAAATTCTCAAACACAGTTACTTTTTTTTATAATCAATCATCAATAAATAAGAAATTCGTGAATATTTAGGTCGGTCAAATTGTGAGTGAAAGCACTCAAATAATTAACCAAACAAAATGCTGGAAATCCTTGTTCTTCACCAAATATGGGTAAAAGCACATTTGCAAAGATGAGATAGTAACCTGGTCACGGAACCCAGTGAACTTATAGTACAACCCATCTTTGATCCGAACACCCAGCTGATTTGTTCTTGGGACCTTCATCCACGTCACTCCCACTATGTCAGCTTTATCAACTTCAATTGCCTTACCACCACCCTGTCTCTTCCATAAAATCCCCCCTGAAAACATTTTCATCTGCCCTGGATTCTGTAAAGTGCCACATATGTTAGTCATTAGTCCCTGTTACTTACCTTCTCACAACAATATAAAGCCTTGGTATACAATAGCCCATGCCAACCATGATTATGGGCCGACATACGCAGCCTTAAGATACGCATGAAAAAAAAAATTGTAGGCAGCACCGAATATAATCACTTAGGGTTTCAGATGGAGGGAAAAAGATACTAATGCGATATATTCATCCATTCCCCACATTTTCACTGTAGTCATAAGGATTGCAACTAGAAAATAGAAATTTCACAAACCGAAGCTTTCGCCATATTTAATAAATAATGGGTCATCTTTAAAGCTGACGAAGAAAATACCACATAACCATAAAATTTGCCATTTGACATTTGTACCAATAGTTTCAGCTTATTAGAGGAAGTGCGATAGACGATTCAAATAATTGACAATTTCAGAACCAATTCAACAAAGCTCTCATCAAATTCGATGAAAATGGAATTAGGGTTTTCTTCAACCAAAAGGCAAATTGGTGACTCTCACAACCCAAACACCATCAAAAAACGACCTGGGAAAAATTCTGCGAAAAGTAGAACTAGGGTTCGTTGAAGGGAAATTGATTCAGGGCTTCAAAAAGATCAATCACAAGCCAGTTTCACCAAAAACCATGAAAAAAGGGAAAAACGAAAAGTTCAAACTTAACATAAAGAATCCAAGAGCAAAAAGATAAGAACAAAGGGAGAGAACTCACAGTGCCTCCACGGCCTCCGAGAGTGATGTTGTTGAAGAGATGACCGTCCGTCATGGCGGAGAAACTAGTGCAAACCTCGACCGCAAGAAGCTGTAGCTGGGGAAACAGTGCGCTAGAGTAAGAAAGAGAAGGAGAGGGATGAAAGGTATTTATAGAGTTTAAAACGGTGCGTAATGCGCACACTATATTGTGGCGCGAATTTACGGGTTTTATGCTGCCAATATGTTCACCGTTTTGAAATGTAACGAAGTCGGGTTGCGTCTTAGGTTTTTATATACTTTTTATATTTATGTAGTATGGTATATTGCATGAGATTAGCTAATATGTGAATGACATGTGTACATATTAACTATTTTAAATTTATTTGAGAAAATAAAATAAATTATATTTATATTTATTAAAATATAAAAATTATGTATACTTATCACATCAGTGTAATATGATATACTCACGTAGTATCATAGAATCCAAAAAGATTGAGATAAATTTGATCCAGTCATTGTAAAATTTTATGTATTATTACAAAAACAAGAAAATTCTATTTTATTAAAATTAATTCCAATATTTTATTAAAAGTAAAAGTTTTTTATAATTTTTTTTTTTTGAATATAGAGCAACATATGAATAAGGACAATCAAAATTAAATTCTTATATCACATAAAAAAAAATTAAAATTCTTATATATTTCTTTCAACTATATATTTAAAGAAGCTTTTATGATTTACTTAAGATAGATAAATATCTTTCATCTATGTTTTGTTAAAATTAAAAAAAAAATATGTTACATGCGTAATTTTTATAAAAATATAACGATTATTAGATATAATTATCACTTCATAGTAATATAAATTAATATATATATATATATATATATATATATATTTGTGATTCTAGTTAACAATACTTCTACAGTTAAATGAAGAAAAATAAAATAATTAGATGGGGTCTAATTACATAATTATTAAATCACATGAAGTGTAATTACAATAATTTTAACTTGAATAATGTCTTTATAATAGATTTTGTTTTCCCCATTAGGTAGGTAAAACCAAAATTTTCAAATAAAAATATATATGAGAATTTAAATCTATAACCTCAAATAATCAGTCACATATCGTTTGTTAATATTTTTATTTACATAAATGAGCGTTTACTTGAACTTATAAAACTAAAGAATGTCTTCATATTTTGCTTACACAAGTTTAACAAAGGGAAAAGGAATAACCTATAAAGCTTGGTTACATTTTGAACTTGTTCAAAAGCAAGGAAAAACTCTAAAGAAAAAGTATTTGCCAATTAAAAATTATTTTAGTTTAACACATATTAATTGCATATAGATTTAATTAACAATGTCTTTGAAATATATTATCAAGTCCTATGTAAACACTAGATATGATTAAGTGGTGAGAAATTTGAATAATTTATAAAAGGTTATAGATTCAAATTTCCTAATCATCATGTAATAAAAAAAAATTCTATATAAATAGAGTAAGATAAGAATGACTTAGCTACATGTTTTAGTTATTCCTTTNTTAGCTACATTTTTTAGTTATTCCTTTCGAATCACACTTTTCACTTCAAATTGACTCAATTGAGTTCAAATATTTTCCCAACTTTCTAAATTAGAAATTTTCCTTTAATATACGATTCAAACTTGCATAGCTCAATGAAGCTCAATTTATTTACTACCTTACATATTGTAAAGTGGAAATAGCATATACCCATAAATTAATTAGTGTAATATTTGTTTCTCTCATTATATTGTTATTTTGCAGTAATACTAACTATTTCGATATTTTAGATTAAAAAAAAATTACTTTACAAAAGGACTAGTGATACTGGTCAATATTTTNGGACTAGTGATACTGATCAATATTTTTTTTTTCTTAAATTGAGTTTGGTATTAACACTTATATTTTTATGTATTTTTTGTTACGACACTAAATTTTAAAAAAGAATCCATAAACTTTGATGATAATCTTAATAACACTCAATTCTATGTTGTTTGGTATATTAGCTTATCTAAATAAGCATAATAGCTACGAAAGAAATCATAAATTAAGTTTAATATTACTTGTACTTAAATAAAATTCATTGATAACATCCTAACAAAAAAAAAAATCATTGATAACAAAATCATCTGACTAGGATCTATAAAAGCCCATTGGGCTTCATGTACTTAGGCCTAGGTCTAAGAGTAAGCCCAAGATAGTTCAAGCCCACAACCAATCCCAATAATAGGCTTATGGGTTGAGCTTAGTTGTATGATTTTTTGATTTTAATATTACATTTCACAAATTAATTTACTTATTTATTACACTTTCAAAATTATTTATCTAAATATAATTTTTAAAAAAAATTAAAAATAAATTAAAAAAATCTAACTATATGGGGTCCACTGGACACGCCGTATTCCATGTGACACGTCCAATGGGGACATGCCGCATAGATTCGGTGTGTCCCATATGGTAGAAGAAAGAGAAGAAAGTGTGAAGATGAAATAAAGAAAGAGAAGTTAAAAGCAACAGAGAGAAGGCCACACGTAAAACAAAGAGAAGAAGGGGTGAAGATGAAATGGAGAAAGAGAAGATAAAAAGGAAGAGAGAGAAGATGATAGTGAAAGGATGAAAGAAAAAATGAAATCGAGAAAACTGGACACGCCGAATCTTAAGCGGCATGGCGCGTGTTTAGTGGGACCCATCATGTTCGAATTAGTTTTTTTTAATTTTTTAATTTTTTTAAGATATAATATTTAAGTAATTAAGTTAGAAACTATGATAGATCCGTAATTTAATTTCTAAATTGTAATATCCAAGTCAAACAACCTAGTTGTATTGCTTTTGTATGTACAAGTTTCGTGTATTTGATTACACAAAAGATAAATGAGAAAATTATTTTTAATTTTAAAAGTTTGAGAAAAAGATAATTTTGTTTTAAATATGGAGAAATTTTAATTTGATTTCTTTTATATCATGTGAAATATATAAATACCTCTTAGTGTTATGTGGTTATTTTTTGGTGCTACATGACTATTTTATTCAGATATGTGGTTATCTTTGATTCTATGTGGTNTTTTTTGGTGCTACATGAATATTTTATTCAGATATGTGGTTATCTTTGATTCTATGTGGTTATTCTATTTACAAATATAGTTATCATGTTGAAAAATAAATGAAATAATCACAAAATGCCAAAAAAATATTTTGGATATTTTATACATTATGAGAAGAACTAAATTAAAATGCCTCCATGTTTGGAACCAAATGGTCTTTTTCTTCTATTTTTTGAATTAAATAACAATTTTCTCAAGATAATTCAAAAAAAAAATTACTTTAATCTTCTCTCTTAAATGCCTCTGTGATTGACTTGCCAAAGAGTTGAAGACAATAGCTTGACATTTAATCTTAGTTTCTGTTAGTCATCTTGAAGACATGAAGTTTGGACCTGTTACAGACTTGATTAGAGCAAGGAGAATTTTGAAGCTCTCTTTGTTTCTCCAATTTCCTGCAGAAAACCTTTTTTTTTAACCCTTTCACAATAAAAGAGTTTTAAATCTCCCTTTGCAATTATCTTGAGGACAGACAAAATTTTCTTTCCCCCACTAATTACACTCTGCATGCCTCGAGGAAATTCAAGAGGCATGACAATTGGACAAAGTAACTATTTGAATAGGTCAAAGTAACGTGCAGTAATTTAATTTAATCTCTCTACACACATGCAAAAATTGAGATAACTATCTATTGACATTTAATGATCCAACCCTCCAAAGAACAATTTCATCCCTCATAACACCTCCCAACTATTTTTGAAGGGTCAGTAAAAGTTCCAGAAATATGCTCTTCAAGGCCATCTGGGTGTTAACTATGACAAATTCCACATTTCGACATGCATCAACCTCCTTAATTATTTGTGTAAAGAAGAGTTTAAATCATTTCTGATTTGAACCTACCCACACTTGCTGTCTTTCTTTCAACACTTAGATCTCTCCTTTGGTTCTTCTGACTTAGAATTATTCATCAATATTAATCCCATGTTCCCATAAAGTGAAAGTGAAACACTGAGAAACACTGAGATGTAAATCAGAATATCTCAGGATTTGCGACAAAATCTTTGACCTAATTTTGTAACGCTATTTGTGTGTGTATTAGATAGACTCACACTATCTCTCATTGACATAGTTGACACAAGTAAAAGTGTTATTTTTACAAGATTTACACTCTATATACTTTAAATTTTTTTGGATTCAATTGTATCTACCTAAAATTTACCTAGACACGCATGTTCAGTTTTATTCCCACTTAGGAGCTTATGATTTTGGTGCCTCGGAAAGTTGTAAAACTGATCTAGAATCAAAACCAAATTAACTTTGAACTTTTTCTCGAGGGTTCAGATTTTAAACACTTCATCACATAATACTTAAGAATCATTTTATCCACAAATTATTAATGCTTATATAGCTATCTGGCTACTGATTTGACATAATATATACATGTTATAATAGGGAGTGGTATTGGCTTCCTTCAAAGTTCAAATAACATACATCGATCGTATTATAACTAAGTTCTCCTTAAGACCATGGTTTACTGTCTCAATCTATTAGACTCAAAAAAACAAGGTCTTGAAGCATAACAACTTAATAGGAAACTTGTTTTGCTTCCTTAAACTAATGTCCGTTCGAATAACTAATGCAAATAAACGACATGTATGAAGAAGTCAATCTCTGTAGTTTTTCATAGAAACAATCGTCATTAGAGATACCGTGGGGGAAGTATACTCTATCCTTTTCCAAGCAACATCTGAACTGGGCAGTGACAGTAACATATGCAAGGAACAAAAACAAAGCAAACTTGAAATGGTAGGTGGAGAATCCTAGAAAATACTTATACTCAAATGTATAAAATAAAGATCGCAAGCTGTCGTTTGGAAAGCCTGTTAAAAAATAGCCACCACCATTTCTCTGCTTGCTTAAGAACAAAATGCACAAGACATTCTGGATCTTTCTTGTCCGAGAGAAGGTCAAACATGGTTTGTTTAATTACATAAAATTTGTTGGGTATGGTCAACCTTCCAAAATATTACAAGATCATCTCTCTTAGCCTTTTTTTTTTTTTTTCACTTTGTTGATTTAATTCAGATTTTTATGTTAACTTGAAGTTGGTTGCATATATATTAGAATTACCAGAGAGGGTTCAAGAGAAAAATAGAGAAAAGTTAACTTCCATAAGAGTGACAAAGATTTTTCAGCGTAATTTCAGAGCCTTATCTTTAAGATAATCTTGACCACTTTACAATTATTGTGACACCAACAAATGCCGGTGAATAAATAACCATACTGTGTGCTCATAGCTTCTGATAGTCATGTTCCACATTTGAACATCGACGGGGGTTGGTTCAGTTGGTAAAGACCGAATTTTTTTGTTTGTAAGACTTAGATTTGAATCTCACTGCGAACAATCTATATTTGGTAAGCAATATGTAAATACTACTACAAGTCCTCGCGAATGTCTGTGACATACTCTAGCCTTAGAATGAGGTAGCCTCTTTTTACCCTAAATTTTTGCTAACCAAAAAAACTGTACCACATTTGAACCCTTTTCTTCTAGAAAAAANAAAAAAAAAAAAAGAAGCATCCCCATATAGGGTTAATTTAATATTTTTATTATTAAGGTTGGCTTCAGACAGTTGTTATGAGACCTCCAATAACTAATTTAAAATGGAAAGGCCGCAAGGGTATAATCTTGAACCTTACAGCCAATATTATGAAGTTTTGGGTTGGCAATAGGGCAACATAAATTTGTTCTCTAATATCCCCGGAATTATCGTCTCCCTTGTTTTTAACTTCAATCATGGTTGTTAGAATGAAAAAAAAAAACATAATAGAGCCAAAAGAAGCACACGGGTTATAAGATATAGAAATGATGATGATAAAGAATGAAGAGAGCATGGGAAGAATCAAGATGAACATTGCAGAAGGTGAGTTCAAAGGGACTCGGTCTGTCAAGAGGCGGCGAAGAGAACCTGCTGCACCTGCATTTGATAACGAAGATAACCAAAGTCAGACGACGCAGCAGCAACAGCAACAAGTTGATCAAAATTCTACTACCAGCACTGCGAAGAGAAGTTCAAGATTTCGTGGTGTGAGCAGGTCATTAATTAGAACAAATTCCTTGTTCTATAGTTTCAACTTAATTTCAAATAATAGTTGAGTACCAACTTGTTCAGTTTTTCTATTTTATATTACTAATCCAAGTTATATTTGTAAACAGACATAGATGGACAGGGCGTTATGAAGCTCACTTGTGGGACAAGCTCTCTTGGAATGTGACACAGAAGAAGAAAGGGAAGCAAGGTATAGAGTTCTTCCTTTGTAGTTTTATGAATTGACATGAAGTTTTCCTACACTTTTTTATTGGTTATTTTCCCTTATTCATTTCTCCCACCTTTTCTATGTGTGCAACCTTTATCTTTTGGACCTGGACTGGAATTGTTTATTGGGACAAACAGTTTACCTTGGTGAGTAGCTTTTGCTACCAAGTCAAGATTTTTGTGATATACTTTAATCAATCTGTTAATCATAAGGTGACAATTAAGTTATCTTTCAAACTTTATAGGGGCTTATGATGAAGAAGAATCAGCAGCAAGAGCATATGATTTAGCTGCACTTAAGTACTGGGGAGCATCAACTTTCACCAATTTTCCGGTATGATACTGTTATCACCTATATATGGAATGGCTTGTATATTTGCTTAGTACAATGTAGATGATTCATCTAATACTCCTTATACTTCCAACAGATAACGGATTACAAGATAGAGATGGAAATCATGCAGACTATGTCAAAAGAGGAGTACTTGGCCACTTTAAGAAGGTAGTATTAGTGTTTACAATAAATGAAGAATAGGTTTTGATGCACCGCCATGTCACGGTCATAACGCTGTTTGGTTTTCTCATTCACAGAAAGAGCAGTGGATTTTCAAGAGGAGTATCGAAATATAGGGGTGTTGCAAGGTGATATACTCCTGATCAATATGATACAAATCTTCTGAAATGTCATTGATGAATGATGATGATGATGAGTCATAAACAATTTTTGGTGAATATTTTGCAGGCACCACCACAATGGTAGATGGGAAGCAAGAATAGGGAGGGTTTTTGGGAACAAATATCTCTACCTTGGCACTTACAGTAAGTGATATGCTCCACAATCCATTGTAGGACTAATATACTAAGATGTGCACTAAAGCTAGAATGATATTATAGGAAAGAAGAGCAATGCATATTTTGTTCATTAACCCTCAGGAGATCTTTTGTTAACGAAATCTATTCATCTTCCTCAATGTTATAGGCACTCAAGAGGAAGCTGCTCGCGCTTATGACATAGCAGCCATTGAGTACAGAGGAATCCATGCTGTGACCAACTTTGATTTGAGTACTTACATAAGATGGTTAAAGCCATCTGCTGGAGGAAATATCCCAGAAGCAACACATGAAGCACAGATAGTACCAGAGGGTCAGAATGTGACATCCCCATCTAACTGTACTCCATTAGAGGACTCAAATTCCTCCATGCTTCGCAGCAGTTCTTTCAATACAGATTACCTGAACTCCCCTCAAAAGCAAGATGTCTTTCAAAACAAAGCCCCCCTTACCTCGTGTAATAAGTCATCTTCTCACTCGGCACTTGGCCTTCTTTTACGCTCTTCGGTATTTAGAGAATTAGTTGAAAAGACTTCGAATGTATCTGGAGAAGAAACTGATGGCAAAGACACAAAAGATGCTCAGCCAAAGGTAGCTGGTGATGATGATTTGGGTGGAATTTTCTATGATGGAATTGGTGATATTCCATTTGTCTGTGAACCCAACATATACAGCTTAGAATTGCAAGACAACTCCACACAGAGATGGGTATGATTTCTGAAGAGCAGTGCCATGGCTATGTTCTTTAACCCTACTTGGGCATGTCCTAGATCTAGAGAATCCACAAATTCACTGATGCAAAGTTGTGGATCAGTATTTGAAACTGCTATGAGACTTTTTACAATTTTCTCTCTTTTAGCACAGAAGAATGGCTTTCAGTTTTGGTAAAAAAAATAGTGGTCCACATTGCTGTATAGTTCATATTCTTGCCTGGCGCCGTATGTATATAGAAGCAATGGTTAGCAAAATCCTATTTACAAGAAAGCAATATTGCTCATCCAAATCCCCTAACATGTCTTAAAATGAACAGCTTATGTTTGACGTATTTGGAACAATAAAACATAGGGACAATTCCGAAGTATGAAAGCTTTGTAAGAATATTAGGCCATAGGAATCATTAATCATATCGATTATGGTCAAGCAAGAAGTAGTCTGACCACCCAAGGCGGCAGATCAGGTGGTTGATAGAGGTTTGATCCTGCTTAAGGTCATTTGTGGTATGCCCCTCATGTAAACTCATAGTTGCCTAAATCCTTAAAATGTTATTAAGTTTGATGATAGGTCTGCTCTATAGGGAAAGTTAACCCTAACCTAAAATGGCAATGAGCGCCACGGTTTGATTTTAAATATGAGTAGAGAAGTGGTATTGGACCCGAACAACAACTGGAGTTTTTGCCCGGAGTAATATGTCACAGATAGCAACATACACAAACCTACATCTGTATAAACAGTTAAAGCAGTGGCCAAGTCATTCAGGCAGCAGTTACACTGACACCAGTCCGGGCCACAGCATTTTTTATTAGCAGACCCAGTTACCATTTTAAAGAGTAATTCGGATGAGTGATAAAATTTGACCAATGGGGTTTGCTTAATTTTAGATAACTAGCCGTCTCTTCTGTATTTCTTGTTTCCAATGAAGGAAACAAACGAGATAAGATGCAATGAGATAAACTTTTGTAATCTGAAGTCTAAGAAAAGAAAGTTGCTACATCTACAAGAGGCAGGTTCAATTGTTTTCTCCTTAAAACTTGCAATGAAAGTTCTTTATCTTTTGTGCAGTTAGTGAACTATATGTTCACACAGCATATTGAACCATGGAAGATAATATTTTGAGCTTTCCAAATAGCCTAAACTCTTTGCATAACCCAAACTATGTTACAATTAGGAAGAGTGTGTTGGATAGAGAGATCATAAATTTGATCCCTTTGCAATTACTTTTTTTCCCCTGAACCCTTGCAAACTAAATTATATCTATACCCCTTAGACCAAAAAAAACTTAACATAAAACAGCTATCAAGTCTACATAGGTTGACATTCATGTCCATCCCAAGAGGGTCAGCACTTATTTTAAGGCTTAGAAAAGCAATATCTTAAATTAGATGGCGTAGCAGGGAGAAGAACAAATTTGGTCATCCTCAATGTGATTCAGTCGGTAAAGTAAATATTACCTAACTCCGCATTAACCATTAGAGCAACAGATGCTAAGTAAGATCTACTTCATTTCAAAAGATGAAATTTAAACTGACAATAACATATTATAACACTCCTTAGGTTCACATCATTCAGTGGATTTGAGATCCTCAATCAGATGCAAAGGAAAAGCCTAATTTTAAAATTTTGATACAATTAATCAAGAATTAGGGTTAGAAACCTCCATAATACCAAATCTATGGTTGATGAACAGATCCAATTAAAAAAAAAAAAAACAAGGGTTGATGAAAGATGATAATAACTGATTCAAGCATAACAACTGGGTTTTACACTGGCTTCAATAATCTACCTTGAGTTTCGAATTAACCAACAAGCAGAAAAACAATATTAGTTATAGGAAGACTAAGCTACTAGGTGTGGTCTAGTGGTGAGGAATTTGGGTAATTTGCTAGAGGTCAAGGGTTACCAAAAGAAAAGTTATAGGAAATTACCAAGGTCCCTAGCTATAAAAAACAGTATCTGTGGCATTCTCTACAAAAATACTACTAGCATGTTTGAGCAACCCCAGTTCAAATTTCCAAAGACTCGGGATCCTGCAAAAGAATTGAAAGAAATCCCCTGGCTCAGTGATTAGGAGATGGAGTAACACCAATGTTGAAATATACTAGCTCTATATTTAAACTAAAAAAGTATCACTCTCAAACTAATACCACAAAAAACTATCCACAAAAGAGCAACTTCCTGCATGTTTTCACCTTCCACTACTAACCTAATTCATCATTTAACTATTTTACAGGTCTAATTTCCTGCAGGCCGTCATCATTAAACCATTGAAGAACTTAACTGGACCACTCAACTATCATTCACTTGCAAAACAAAATTCAATAAAATAGTTTGAATCTAAAACCAATCAATCAAGCTCCAAAACGTAAGTTGTATATCTGAGAGATGCTAAGACCATCATTACATCAACAGAATATATGGAACTTCTGGTTCAACAGACAATACACGTATAATTCATTTGATTTCTTAATCTTCTGCAGGGACTTTCCACAGTTAAAGCATCACTAGGAGTTCAAATTCCTATTTGGATTCTGGCAATTAGGATGATCTTTTGAAAGAATTTTAACCTCTTTCAACCTACTTATCCTGCTAATATATATCTGTTACTGATCAACTTACGTAATAAAGCAGAAAATATAAGATAAAACCAACAAAAAAACTGATAACAGAGAAGAAGAAGAAGAAGAAGAATGGGGCAAAATGCCAGGTTGCACTGCAGTTAATAATTTAAGCAAACTAAAAACTAAGTCCATCAGCATACCTCTTGTACAATGATACATGTGTGGTGTTTACCTAAAATCATACAAACTTTCTTTCCTCACAAGAGCATCAAAATTGCTTCCTTTTATTTCTGAAAAGTTTGTCCTTTTTTGCATAAACATAAGAGACAGCAAGGAAAGCCACTGCAGATATTGAGACCGAAACCCATGGAAATGGAGGGTCCTTAAAGCAGACAAGGAAAGCCTCTATGTCTTGGGAGGCATGATAGACAATAGAGTGGATGGCATACAGATCATGATCAGAAGACCTTAAGTAAAACAAAGCCATCTCAAAATCCAAATGTGACAATGCAGACACCACTTTGTCCAGCTTATACTTGAAAAGGTTCCATCTCTGAACGAACTCAACATGCTGCTTTTGCTTCAGCAGATTTCTGTCTCCACCATGTGATTCTATGGACTCAAGAACATCTATAGCACTTGATATGCTGTAATTCAAGCTTGTCAATAGAACATTTCTCCGTGCTGCATCTTTCTGCACAAACGACAGAGATGACAACTCTGAGAATGGCCCAAATGGAGTCTGCCCTACACTCCATGTGTAGTCCACCAAAGTGTTATTGTGTCTTGGGCTCCATGACAAATGTGTTGGTGACACTCCCCACATGCTCTGTAGAATTGATCCAACTAGTGGTCGCTCAAGTTCCCTTGTTTCTGTGAATACATGACGACCATTACAGCTATAATCACTCACAGTCTGACTGTTCTTTGTTCTAACTGCAATAACCATATCTTTGAAAGCAACAGATTGATGATACCGATCAAGTAACACAAGTGTATTGTAATCCAAGTCAAAAACATACACAGGAAGAACCCTTCCAAAATCCTCTTCAGGTAATTTTGCTGCTTTCCTGAACTCATTAGCTGATTCAGACAATATCTGATGCAGATGCTTAGAGTCCAAATACTCACTCACAATCAAAGTATAGTTATCAAACAAGAACCGTGAAGTATACGAATTAAGTGACCTCGAAATAGCAAAAGAACAAATTGGGCATTCGGAATATTGGACCTCATAAGCCTTAAAACTCAAAGACTGGTCACCTAACAACAACCCATTATCATCAACCTCATCCCTGAAGGTCTTCTCAATTGATTTCCAATCCAAACCACCTTGGTCCTTTCCCCCAAATCCATACACATGAATAAACTGAACAATCAACGAATTCTCAAAAGGAACAGGAATCCTCAAAGAAGGCACAAGAAAAACCTGGTAGGCACTCCAAATCAATGATGCCAAATCCGCAAGCAATGTCTTCTGCGACTTGGGTCGACCATGTAGTGCCGCCAATGGATGAAACTCGCCTCTAGGCAAAACCCCATCTCCGGATAAAGCTGGCCCGTAATCCACAGGTCCTGCACCCAAATCAATCCACACATACCTCTCTTTTCCAGTCCAAATACTCCCCAAGCACCTGGTAAAAGCAGGCGAAGAATCCCCAGAGCCATAATTATAAGCATATGGCCTCGATTGCGGACCCAAATTGAGTAGATATATATGAACCCCTTCAACGGGTTTTTCCTTTTCAAAGTCCTGCTTGATGATCTGATCAATGGAAGTATAGGGGATAGAGAGAAGAGGGGATCTGAGGCTCGACGGGGTATTGGCAACTTGGGATTTGATTGCATCGGAGAGAACAGAAGCTAAAGAGGGCGAGTGAGAGACACCGAGATGAAGTGAATGCTTGAGAGCAAGACGGTGGTCCTGGGTTTCAAAAGGGGCGATGACGTGGAAATGGTTGGAGGGTTGGGAGGCAGAGAGGAAGGAGGAGAGGAGGGAAGCTGAATCGGAGGGGAAATCGCCGACGAGACGGACATTGACTGAGAGAGAGAGTGAGAGAGAAAGCAGGGACGAAATGAGAGATGGGATGTGAGGGTGAGAGTGGGAAAGAGAAAGGGATTTCTTGACGGAGGAAGGGAGGGAGAGGAAGGAGTCGTTGGAGGCTTGTGGGTCGACACGGGCTTGATGGGTGAGGAAGGAATCAAGGCCTATGATTGGGGCCGCAGTGGTGGTTGCGATGAGGAAGAAGAAGAAGAAGAAGAGGGAGGTGATGGTGGCAAGACCCATGACGGTGGTGGTGTTGGGCATCTTCTGCAGATGCACTACTGACACTGACTAGTGTGGAGGCGCAATGATGGAGGAGAACGAGTCTAAGGTTTAAGCTTCTGAAGCATTTGGATGAAAAAATGGGGTTTTGGGATTGGTAGACACTGAGATGGAAGCACAAGTCAGTGACCAGCTACGATTGAGGTGAAGTCAAGTTCAACCGGCGGTGAGACTTCGCCGCCAGCTTCTTTTGTAGGTGGAAGGTTAACGCCAATCACTTTTTGCTCTTGGTATTGCTAATCTCGCGCTCGTTAGTGGGATATTGGGATACCAGACCGTGGAATCTATCCTACCTCACCCACCCACTTATGAATCGGGTAAAAAATAAAATAAAAAAAATTAGAAGAGTTTGAAGTAAAATCAGTATCATCCTAAATATCTCAAAATTTTAAGTAACCGACTCACATTCTCAAATTATTAACTAAATTTAAATTTAATATGATCGAAAAAATATTATTTATTTTTTAGTATATTTCATGTATTATTTTGTTTATATATTTTATAATAAACTAATTATTCTAATACATTTTTGATGATTTAATTTTTTGAGATTTTTACTATAACATTAAAATTAAAATTTTANGACCAAATTGCTCCAAACTCTCAATAAAATATTTATTCTTTTTTACCCCATTTATTTAGGTGAAATAAGATAACAACTTCCATGACAAAAAGTTCAAGATTAAGGAATGATACATATACTGAGTGNAAAATATTTATTCTTTTTTACCCCATTTATTTAGGTGAAATAAGATAATAACTTCCATGACAAAAAGTTCAAGATTAAGGAATGATACATATACTGAGTGCACCGCTATGTTGTGAAAAAATTTATTTTAGGTAGAATTAAATAATTGATTCTAGGTAGTTTTAGCCTTTTAGGCTTGGATATTTTATTACAAGAATAATTTTATAATTATAAGTCTTGTTTAATTTTAAAAAAAAATTACTTTTAGATGTTAAATCATCAAAAAGTATGATGATTAAATCTTAAAAACAATTAGGTGAAAATATATTTAACGATAACAAAAGATTTTTAAGTTAGAATCAAAAGTTTCAAATTATTGTTTGTGTGAAAAAAAAAAAAAAAAAAAACTCATAGGAATATAGGATGATGCATTGGAAATGATAAAATAGTTTGTGTTGTTGGTAGCCAAATATGAGTTGGTGCCCAAAATTATTTATATTGCTTGAAAAACTAGCGAAATGTGGAGAAAAACTTATCCAATTTTATCCTCTTTTTGGAAAGCTGCTTTTTTGGTGTACATATCTTTTTTATCCTAGAATATCTACCGTTCCATTGCTTTCTTGCAATCTGAGCTATAGTGGCATATCTTACTCAAGAGGAGAGTCATTTGGGACTTTGGAAGCATTTCATGTGAAAATTGTCTTCTTTCTCTGGTTAGAACTCGTATACAACAAGATTCCTGAGAGGGCTTTCTCTTGAGGATTAATGCAAAAAGGTTGCTGCCAAGGATCTGAAATAAGAGAAGTTTGTTGGTTAAGCTTGCAAAAGTTAGTGGCTTTGGCTTGGAAAGGCTTAGATTCAAAGAATACTCGGTGGTTCTGGCTCAAAAAAGTTGGGGACTCAAAAATACTTATTAGTTCTGCTTGAAAAGGCAAGGGTTCAAAGAATATTTGAGAGACTAGGGATCAAACAGTACTCGAGTGTCTCGCTTGGATAGGTTATATTGGAAGTACCATGCTGCTCTGCTATGATGCTGCTCTACTATGCTGCCATGCTGCTCTGCTGGCTGCCATGCTGCTAGCTGTTGACTCTCTTACACATTTGTAATTCAGAGTTGTCCCTATTACTTGTAATCAGAGTTTTTTCCTATTTGTAAGACTGTAGTGTATTGTCCAACAGTCTTTAGAGTGACCAATGGTTATTAACTTAGTCAATAGATATTAACCATCACCAATACATGCATATATACCATTGTAATCTTGTAAAGAAATATATGAGAGAACAAGTTATTCTTTCTATCTTTTTCTACATGGTATCAGAGCAGGTCTCTTAACATGCCTGTTTCTCCTTTTATTGTTTCCTTTTCTTTTCTTCTTTCGTATACTCTATTGAAGGATGGCAGAAGAAAATATTTCTGGTTCTGATGCTGAAAGCCTCACAGCTACTCGCACCAGTCTTTCAGAAGTTGAAGGAAATCCAAACCAACAATTGTGCTCTGTGTTGTTAAATGAGTTTAACTATCTTATGATCTAGAGCAGTATCTCTTGCCATTGGTGGAAGATCCAAACTCGGATTTATCAATGGAAGCACTGAGGCACCTAACACTTCATCTCCGGAATATGAAGCTTGGCTATGCAAAGACCAACTGGTCATATCTTGGATCCTCAATTCCATGGATCCTAAATTGTTTGAAATCTTTAGTTTTTCAGAATCCTCTCTTTCTCTTTGGAATGCAGTCAAAGACATGTATAGAAATCAAAACAATGCTGCTAAAGTGTTCCAACTTAAGAGGAATCTTGCAAGTCTCCAACAAGGAGATAAATCTTTTATTCACCACCTTGGTTGCATGAAAAATATGTGGAATGAACTAGATATGTATCAACCACATACTCTTGATGCTGTTGTTCTGTTAAAAAGGTCTGTGGAAGATAAAAAATTTCATTTACTAACAAGTTTGGGGTTTGAATATGAAGACCTTAGAAGTCATATTCTAATGAACCCCGAACTACCATCATTTGCAAGTGTTTGCACTACTATCCAGAGAGAAGAAGTACGTAGGAAAGTCATGAATATTGATGTAAAATCTAGTATGTCTGAGGCTAGAGCTTTTGTGACAAATCACAAGTCATCTGGAGATAAAGTGTACAAGGGAAAAAGGCCAGACTTGAAGTGTATGCATTGCAATAATATTGGGCATCTAATAGATCGATGATGGATATTACACCCTGAGTTGAAGCCAAAGTTTGAGAATAAGTCTTCAAGAGACTACAAGGGCTCACAAAGCAAATTACATACAAACAAAAACCATGCTGCTGTTGCTACATCTACTGCTGGGCTGATGAACTTCACAAGCAATCCAGCTGACTTGATAAATGAGTTCTCAACCTATCTTCAAACAAAAAAAGGAAGTATAGGAGAAGGACTGACTGATGGAAACCAAACAGCTCTTCTTGGGCAGTTTGCAGGTTTTTTGGCTAATTCTGATCGTGTACCTCAAGGAGATATTCCAGGTATTATGAGTGCTCTTTCAACTGCTCTAAATGTCAATCATTCTCATGATTTTTGGATCATAGACTCAGGTGCCACTGATCACATGACAAACCAACATTCAAAGCTTTGCAATTTTGAAAGTTACACTAAACCATCTCTAGCAAATGGTAAAGGTGTACCAGCTCTAGGAAGAGGGAAAATTAAATTAATTTCAGAGAATGTTGAGTCCACAACTCTATATGTTCCATCCTTTCCTTTTCAATTATTGTTCGTAGGAAGGATTACAAATTCTCTCAACTGTTGTGCAATTTTCTCTCCTCACAATGTTATTTTTCAGGATCTAACCACTAAGAAGCTGATTGGTGAAGGTCACTACCTAAATGGGCTATATTATTTTTCAAAGGATCTGAATGTTCCAAAAGGATTCCAAGTCCATTCAAATCTAGAACATCAATTGTGGCACCAACGTCTAGCTCATCCCTCTGAATCTGTTTTGTCCACCTTGTTTCCTAGTTTATGCAAATCCTCACTTATATATGAAATTTGTCATTTGTTCAAATTTACTAGACTTCTTTTTAATTCTTCCATGTCTAGAGCTAGTAAGCTTTTTGAAATGGTGCACTTCGATGTTTAGGGACCTGCACCTCTAGAATCTTTTGATGGCTATAGGTACTATATTACTTTTGTTGATGATTTTTCAAGAATAACTTGGTTGTATCTCCTAAAATTCAAAAGTGAAGTCATGGATGCTTTCAAGAATTTTCATAATCTTGTCATAAACCAATTTTCATCTCAAATTCACATACTAAGGTTTGACAATGGCATTGAATATACATCCAAAAACATGACTGACTATTTGAGCACTCATGGCATTATGCATCAAACAAGTTGTGTAGGTACTCCTCAGCAAAATGGAATTGCCGAAAGGAAGAATAGGGATCTACTTGAAAAAACCAGGGCTCTAATGTTACAAATGAATGTGCCTAAAAGATTTTGGTCTCAAGGAGTTCTTGCAGCAATCTATCTTATCAACAGACTGCCTAGTCGTGTTCTGGATTCAAAATCTCCACATGAGGTCATGAAAAACAAAAAAATTAACCTTTCCCATCTAAGAACCTTTGGTTGTACTTGTTATGCTCATATCCAATCCCATCACTGAGACAAACTAGATCCCAAAGCAGTCAAATGTGTTTTCATGGGTTACTCCTCCACTCAAAAAGGTTACAAATGCTACAATCCAACTTCTAGAAAGTTGTTTGTTTCAAGAGATGTAAGATTTGATAAGACCAAACCTTATTTCAACAAAATATCATATCAAAATCGTCAAGGGGAACACTTACTAGATTTGTTTCCATTACCAACAACAGTGGAATCTAGTGACCATGTACTTTTAGTACCTTATGACAGTAATTCTCGTGCTACCAGTATTGACAACATGAGTATTGTAGATGAATCTGAAGTCTCAGAAACACAAGTGGTTTCCCATGACAATAACACTTCAGCTATAGAAGAGAGTGAAGTTGAACCTTCTGTGGTCTCAGCTCAACCTCGAAGGAATCCAACTAGAGATAGACATCCACCACCAAGACTGCAAGACTATGCAACATACAATGTTGAAGCATTAGGAGATTGCAGTCAGGGACTCAGTGTGAAGAATCAAGCAAATAGAAGCTCTCAGGGGATCCAGCGCCCAGTGCCAGCGTCACAACGCCCAGCACCAGGGTCACAACACCCAGCACCAGGGTCGCAGCACCCAGCGCCAGCAACAAAAAAGCACCTCTCGACTTGTCCAGCGCTCAGCGCTGGAATCGCAGCGCCTAGCGCCAGGTACCCAATCCACAAGTTTGTAAATTACTCAAAATTCTTTCACTCTCATGCAACTTTTCTTACTAAGCTGTCAAATGAAAGTGAACCAAAAAATTTTGAAGAAGCAAATCTTCAAGATGTTTGGAGGCTACCCATGGAAGAAGAACTTCAGGCTTTGGAAGAAAATAAAACTTGGAGTGTTGTTCAACTTCCAAAAGGAAAGAAGGTTGTTGGTAGTAGGTGGATCTATAAAACCAAGTTTAATTCTGATGGTTTAATTGAAAGACACAAGGCAAGATTGGTGGCTCGTGGTTTTACTCAAACATTTGGAGTTGATTATAAGGAGACCTTTGCTCTAGTGGCTAAGATGAGTACAGTCAAAGTTCTGTTATCTATTGCAGTAAATCATGAGTGGCCTTTGTATCAAATGGATGTAAAAAATGCTTTCTTGCATGGAGATCTTGAAGAAGAAGTTTACATGAAATTGCCTCCTGGTCATCCACAAGCACAGAATTCAAGTATGGTCTGCAAGCTTCACAAATCCATTTATGGATTGAAACAATCTCCACGTGCCTGGTATGCCAAGCTTAGCTCTGTCCTTGAAGAGTTTAGTTTGAAGAGAAGTCAAGCTGATTCTTCCTTGTTTGTTCAAACTGGATTAGTTGGTAAATTAGTTGTCCTAATCTATGTTGATGATATCATCATCACGGGTGATAATATTGATGAGATTAATACTCTTAAGCATTCTCTTCATCATAAATTTTCCATTAAAGACTTAGGAATATTAAAATACTTCCTTGGGATTGAAATGGCTACTTCTTCCAAGGGATTATTTTTGAGTCAAAGGAAATATGTGATTGATTTGCTTCAAGAAGTGGAGATGATAGATTGCAAACCAGCTCGTACCCCACTTGATAGCAAACTGAAGCTGGACTTAGAAGGAACATATCTCAGCAACATCAGTTACTACCAAAGACTGGTGGGTAAGCTTATATATCTCACCATTACTAGACCTGATATAACTTATGCAGTCAACCTTGTAAGCCAATTCATGCATGCACCCATTGAAGCTCACTTAAAAGTTGTTAAAAGGATTCTCATATACCTCAAGAGCTCTATTGGCCAGGGAATCATCATGAAGAACAATGGTCATACTGGTATCATGGCATACAGTGATGCTGATTGGGCAGGGAATGCTATTGACAGAAAATCCACTACTGGCTACTGCACCTTTGTTGGAGGGAACATCGTGACATGGAAGAGCAAAATGTAATTGCTCGCTCAAGTGCAGAAGCTGAGTATCGGGCCATGGCTTCCGCTGCATGTGAACTCATTTGGCTCAAGGGTCTTATCTCAGATTTGGGTTTCTCAAACAACAAACCGATGTTCCTCTTTTGTGACAATCAGGCAGCTATGCATATTGCCTCTAATCCTATGTTTCATGAATGTACCAAACACATTGAAGTTGATTGTCACTATATTCGTGAACAAGTTCAATCCAAGGTAATTCAAACTGCATTCACTCGTAGCCATGATCAACTTGCTGATGTTTTCACCAAGTCCCTTGTGTTCACTCAGTTTCAACACCTGCTCTCCAAGCTTGGATCAATTAATCTCCTTGATCCAGCTTGAGGGGGAGTATTGGAAGTACCATGCTGCCATGCTGCTAGCTGTTGACTCTCTTACACATTTGTAATTCAGAGTTGTCCTTGTTACTTGTAATCAGAGTTTTTTCCTATTTGTAAGACTGTAGTGTATTGTCCAACAATCCTTAGAGTGACCAATGGTTATTAACTTGGTCAATAGATATTAGCCATCACCAATACATGCATATATACCCTTGTAATCTTGTAAAGAAAAATATGAGAGAACAAGTTATTCTTTCTATCTTTTTCTACAGGTTAGAACCTAGAAGCTATGCAAAAACTAGTTAGACTTGGTGGGTAAATAAGCAAAAAGAGCTTGTAGAGTGAATGTAGACTTAGCTGAACCGTTATAAAATTATCTCTGCATAATCTCCCTTCCCCTTCTCTTATAGTTTTCTGAACAAGTTTCTGCTCTCAATTTCTTGCCTTGCTTTGTTTATGTTTTAGTTGTATGTGGCTAAATCTTATTAGCTTATATATATCTTGCCTTTTCTGTTTTACTGGTTCTGATTCTTTGCTCTTTGTTTTGCTCAATTTCCTCTTTACTGGTCTTAGTTTCTATTATGCCTTATCTGAAAAGTTATATATTTTCTGATGAAACTCTGTCACTGTTATTTTCAAATTTTATTTTGCTAATGTTACACTTTATTTAATGTCTATGTATAATATAGATTATATTACCCTCAATGAATATAATTTTTTTTTTTAACTATAACTAAAAACTTTCTATATTAAATAAGGGATTTTACAATTGACTAAAAACTTTTTATATTATATGACGATAAATTAGTATATATATATTTAGATATTAAATAAAATGTGACATTAATAAACTCGAGTGTGAAAATAACTGTGGCTCTGTTTGATTTCAACTTTTAAAAATTGTTTTTTTGTTTTTGAAAAAATGAAACAAAAAAACTTATTTGATAGAACTATTTTTGTTTACATGTTTTAAAAACTTATTCTCAAAACATTGTTCTAAAAACAAGAGATGACTGTTTTTGTTCCCAAAATAAGTAAAAAACGGAAAATATGTTGTTTTCATTAATGACACAATGATAATTATCAAACATATTTTTTTTATACTTTTGTTTTGTAGAACAATTTTTAAACATAGTTTGCCAAAACAATTTTTAAAAACAAAAACAGACACACTCTGCAATTCTGAGTTTCCTGTTTGTTCATTTTCGTTTCTTGTTCCGACTTCAAGTTACTTTTTGTTATTTACAACTAGTTTTCTCTTGCTGAAAATAATTGTTTCAGAGAATAAGTGCACTCATTTTAACTGTAAACTCGTTTTATCTAAGAACTGTGAGGGGAAAAAAA
>QAOA01004830.1:394612-418798 GCA_003255065.1 Cercis canadensis
ATGATTTTTGGATCATAGACTCAGGTGCCACTGATCACATGACAAACCAACATTCAAAGCTTTGCAATTTTGAAAGTTACACTAAACCATCTATAGCAAATGGTAAAGGTGTACCAACTCTAGGAAGAGGGAAAATTAAATTAATTTCAGAGAATGTTGAGTCCACAACTCTATATGTTCCATCCTTTCCTTTTCAATTATTGTTCGTAGGAAGGATTACAAATTCTCTTAACCGTTGTGCAATTTTCTCTCCTCACAATGTTATTTTTCAGGATCTAACCACTAAGAAGCTGATTGGTGAAGGTCACTACCTAAATGGGCTGTATTATTTTTCAAAGGATCTGAATGTTCCAAAAGGATTCCAAGTCCATTCAAATCTAGAACATCAATTGTGGCACCAACGTCTAGCTCATCCCTCTGAATCTGTTTTGTCCACCTTGTTTCCTAGTTTATGCAAATCCTCACTTATATGTGAAATTTGTCATTTGTCCAAATTTACTAGACTTCTTTTTAATTCTTCCATGTCTAGAGCTAGTAAGCTTTTTGAAATGGTGCACTCCGATGTTTAGGGACCTGCACCTCTAGAATCTTTTGATGGCTATAGGTATTATATTATTTTTGTTGATGATTTTTCAAGAGTAACTTGGTTGTATCTCCTAAAATTCAAAAGTGAAGTCATGGATGCTTTCAAGAATTTTCATAATCTTGTCATAAACCAATTTTCATCTCAAATTCACATACTAAGGTTTGACAATGGCATTGAATATACATCCAAAAACATGACTGACTATTTGAGCACTCATGGCATTATGCATCAAACAAGTTGTGTAGGTACTCCTCAGCAAAATGGAATTGCCGAAAGGAAGAATAGGGATCTACTTGAAAAAACCAGGGCTCTAATGTTACAAATGAATGTGCCTAAGAGATTTTGGTCTCAAGGAGTTCTTGCAGCAATCTATCTTATCAACAGACTGCCTAGTCGTGTTCTGGATTCAAAATCTCCACATGAGGTCATGAAAAACAAAAAAAATTAACCTTTCCCATCTAAGAACCTTTGGCTGTACTTGTTATGCTCATATCCAATCCCATCACCGAGACAAACTAGATCCCAAAGCAGTCAAATGTGTTTTCATGGGTTACTCCTCCACTCAAAAAGGTTACAAATGCTACAATCCATCTTCTAGAAAGTTGTTTGTTTCAAGAGATGTAAGATTTGATGAGACCAAACCTTATTTCAACAAAATATCATATCAAAATCGTCAAGGGGAACACTTACTAGATTTGTTTCCATTACCAACAACAGTGGAATCTAGTGACCATGTACTTTTAGTACCTTATGACAGTAATTCTCGTGCTACCAGTATTGACAACATGAGTATTGTAGATGAATCTGAAGTCTCAGAAACACAAGTGGTTTCCCATGACAATAACACTTCAGCTATAGAAGAGAGTGGAGTTGAACCTTCTGTGGTCTCAGCTCAACCTCGAAGGAATCCAACTAGAGATAGACATCCACCACCAAGACTGCAAGACTATGCAACATACAATGTTGAAGCATTAGGAGATTGCAGTCAGGGAGTCAGTGTGAAGAATCAAGCAAATAGAAGCTCTCAGGGGATCCAGTGCCCAGTGCCAACGTCGCAACGCCCAGCACCAGGGTCATAACACCCAGCACCAGGGTCGCAGCACCCAGCGCCAGCAACAAAAAAGCACCTCTCGACTTGTCCAGCGCCTAGCGCTAGGTACCCAATCCACAAGTTTGTAAATTACTCAAAATTCTTTCACTCTCATGCAACTTTTCTTACTAAGCTGTCAAATGAAAGTGAACCAAAAAATTTTGAAGAAGCAAATCTTCAAGATGTTTGGAGGCTACCCATGGAAGAAGAACTTCAGGCTTTGGAAGAAAATAAAACTTGGAGTGTTGTTCAACTTCCAAAAGGAAAGAAGGTTGTTGGTAGTAGGTGGATCTATAAAACCAAGTTTAATTCTGATGGTTTAATTGAAAGACACAAGGCAAGATTGGTGGCTCGTGGTTTTACTCAAACATTTGGAGTTGATTATAAGGAGACCTTTGCTCTAGTGGCTAAGATGAGTACAGTCAAAGTTCTGTTATCTATTGCAGTAAATCATGAGTGGCCTTTGTATCAAATGGATGTAAAAAATGCTTTCTTGCATGGAGATCTTGAAGAAGAAGTTTACATGAAATTGCCTCCTGGTCATCCACAAGCACAGAATTCAAGTATGGTCTGCAAGCTTCACAAATCCATTTATGGATTGAAACAATCTCCACGTGCCTGGTATGCCAAGCTTAGCTCTGTCCTTGAAGAGTTTAGTTTGAAGAGAAGTCAAGCTGATTCTTCCTTGTTTGTTCAAACTGGATTAGTTGGTAAATTAGTTGTCCTAATCTATGTTGATGATATCATCATCACGGGTGATAATATTGATGAGATTAATACTCTTAAGCATTCTCTTCATCATAAATTTTCCATTAAAGACTTAGGAATATTAAAATACTTCCTTGGGATTGAAATGGCTACTTCTTCCAAGGGATTATTTTTGAGTCAAAGGAAATATGTGATTGATTTGCTTCAAGAAGTGGAGATGATAGATTGCAAACCAGCTCGTACCCCACTTGATAGCAAACTGAAGCTGGACTTAGAAGGAACATATCTCAGCAACATCAGTTACTACCAAAGACTGGTGGGTAAGCTTATATATCTCACCATTACTAGACCTGATATAACTTATGCAGTCAACCTTGTAAGCCAATTCATGCATGCACCCATTGAAGCTCACTTAAAAGTTGTTAAAAGGATTCTCATATACCTCAAGAGCTCTATTGGCCAGGGAATCATCATGAAGAACAATGGTCATACTGGTATCATGGCATACAGTGATGCTGATTGGGCAGGGAATGCTATTGACAGAAAATCCACTACTGGCTACTGCACCTTTGTTGGAGGGAACATCGTGACATGGAAGAGCAAAATGTAATTGCTCGCTCAAGTGCAGAAGCTGAGTATCGGGCCATGGCTTCCGCTGCATGTGAACTCATTTGGCTCAAGGGTCTTATCTCAGATTTGGGTTTCTCAAACAACAAACCGATGTTCCTCTTTTGTGACAATCAGGCAGCTATGCATATTGCCTCTAATCCTGTGTTTCATGAATGTACCAAACACATTGAAGTTGATTGTCACTATATTCGTGAACAAGTTCAATCCAAGGTAATTCAAACTGCATTCACTCGTAGCCATGATCAACTTGCTGATGTTTTCACCAAGTCCCTTGCGTTCACTCAGTTTCAACACCTGCTCTCCAAGCTTGGATCAATTAATCTCCTTGATCCAGCTTGAGGGGGAGTATTGGAAGTACCATGCTGCCATGCTGCTAGCTGTTGACTCTCTTACACATTTGTAATTCAGAGTTGTCCTTGTTACTTGTAATCAGAGTTTTTTCCTATTTGTAAGACTGTAGTGTATTGTCCAACAATCCTTAGAGTGACCAATGGTTATTAACTTGGTCAATAGATATTAGCCATCACCAATACATGCATATATACCCTTGTAATCTTGTAAAGAAAAATATGAGAGAACAAGTTATTCTTTCTATCTTTTTCTACAGGTTAGAACCTAGAAGCTATGCAAAAACTAGTTAGACTTGGTGGGTAAATAAGCAAAAAGAGCTTGTAGAGTGAATGTAGACTTAGCTGAACCGTTATAAAATTATCTCTGCATAATCTCCCTTCCCCTTCTCTTATAGTTTTCTGAACAAGTTTCTGCTCTCAATTTCTTGCCTTGCTTTGTTTATGTTTTAGTTGTATGTGGCTAAATCTTATTAGCTTATATATATCTTGCCTTTTCTGTTTTACTGGTTCTGATTCTTTGCTCTTTGTTTTGCTCAATTTCCTCTTTACTGGTCTTAGTTTCTATTATGCCTTATCTGAAAAGTTATATATTTTCTGATGAAACTCTGTCACTGTTATTTTCAAATTTTATTTTGCTAATGTTACACTTTATTTAATGTCTATGTATAATATAGATTATATTACCCTCAATGAATATAATTTTTTTTTTTAACTATAACTAAAAACTTTCTATATTAAATAAGGGATTTTACAATTGACTAAAAACTTTTTATATTATATGACGATAAATTAGTATATATATATTTAGATATTAAATAAAATGTGACATTAATAAACTCGAGTGTGAAAATAACTGTGGCTCTGTTTGATTTCAACTTTTAAAAATTGTTTTTTTGTTTTTGAAAAAATGAAACAAAAAAACTTATTTGATAAAACTATTTTTGTTTACATGTTTTAAAAACTTATTCTCAAAACATTGTTCTAAAAACAAGAGATGACTGTTTTTGTTCCCAAAATAAGTAAAAAACGGAAAATATGTTGTTTTCATTAATGACACAATGATAATTATCAAACATATTTTTTTTATACTTTTGTTTTGTAGAACAATTTTTAAACATAGTTTGCCAAAACAATTTTTAAAAACAAAAACAGACACACTCTGCAATTCTGAGTTTCCTGTTTGTTCATTTTCGTTTCTTGTTCCGACTTCAAGTTACTTTCTGTTATTTACAACTAGTTTTCTCTTGCTGAAAATAATTGTTTCAGAGAATAAGTGCACTCATTTTAACTGTAAACTCGTTTTATCTAAGAACTGTGAGGGGAAAAAAATAGTTTAAGTTACCAATACCAACACACACTTCACCACCTCTAGGGTTGTTTTAATCTTCATAATGTAGTTGCATATCTCTTTTGGAAAGCAATCTTCCTCCGAAAGTGGTAACAACATGTAGATCAACTCATCAAACTTCAAAACATATTAACAGATTGTTAGTATATAACATTCTTAACACTTGACTTCACGGGTTCGGATCACTCGTCCACATATTTCATGCGTAGGCGTTCACATTTTATACTCTAATTTGGAAAAGAAACTGGGAATAGATGAACTATTTAACCAGTGGCAAAGACAAGAGAAAAGCTATACAACATAATTTAGCACAACAAAAACAACAAATTTCTGATGAGCCCTGGAAAGATACTTAGACGAAGTTTGTCAACCTTCTGAATCATCACTATAACCATCAGATAGAGAACCCCAAAATTTTGAAGAACGCTCTTCTAATTTCATAACTGGACTTGTAGCATTGTTGAAGTCCCTAAAGCACACAATTCCCAATTCTTCACGATAACTAGCAGTGGCAATTCTACATCCATCTACAGCCATTGCATCACAGCCAGATTTGCTACCATCTTTCTCAGTAAAACAACACGTCAAGGAGTTTGTTTGTACACCAGTGTCAGCCTCCCAAACATTAATTAAAGAATCGTCAGCGCCTCCAGTAACTATTTTGTAAGGATCCATGTGCAGTAGTGTTACTGGCCCACAATGTCCATCCAGCTCGGCTATTGGTTCCGGTTTTAATGTTTCTTGGTTTCTCCTAATATCCCAAAGCATTGCTCTGAAACATCAAGCACAGTGTGAGTCAGTGACATTATAAAATACTGACTTAACGTGACATAATTTTTCACCAAGATTTAGCAATTATCTTAGACATAGTAAGAACAACTAATACACATAAGCTGTCCACTAATACAGATCAATTGCAACTACAGGTAAATTTCTTCTGATACCTGTCAACACCGCCTGTGCAGATTAAAGATTTTGAAGGGACAACATCAAATGAATACAGCTTTGATTGATGCACTGCAGAAGTCATAACTTTCTGCATTGTCCTTAAATCCACTGCAGTAACAGAGGAACCAGCTGCAACATACAACAGTGACTCATAGCACTTCATGTTTACAGGTGCACCAGGAACAGATGTCATTCCCACACAGCAGGATGAACGAACAGCTGAAGATGTAGCAGTGTCCCAAACCCTCACCTATTAGAAGCTCCATAATTGTAAAAGAAGAACTAAAAGTATGATAGAATTGTTAAGAAACATCAGACCTTAGCAAGCCTGGTCATGAACTAACAGCTGAGAAACATAAAACACGTAGATCAAAATTGTGTTTTTTTGACAAACGTTATGGCAGAACAAAAGGGTTTCTGGCCAACATGCATTGGGCTGCATACATTTGCTTCCCAAATCATTTGGATGTGTTAATAGGAATTCTTGTCAAGTATGGGATTAAATTGAAGCATTGGAGTGAAAGAACCATGTATAAGCACTTTACATGGCAACAAATTTTGAGGGAAAAATTACATGCGCTATTAATCAAATTGTGTGTACTGATTCTAACAAGTAATTAGCACAAAAAGAAATTTCTTGAAATTTGTTGGCCTCCAGTCGGATAACCGTTCAAGTTGCATAAGATGATCCTAGCAGAAAAAACTCATTTTTCCATTTTACAACATATACCATTGCACCATAAATATCTTACATATGCAGGAAGTCATAAAAGAATCAAGCATTACAAGTTCATCCTAAGGAAATCAAGGTAATTGATAATATGTTAACTAAAAATTTGAATAGAAAGTAGGTACATAAACAGGTAAATTAACATGTTAACAACAACATATAGGAATACAAAAAGCACCTTAGAATCTCTTGAGATGGTCACCAAAAGAGATGTTTTGTGTCTGGAAAAAAGAGAAATGCAAGAATATTTCATTATAGTTGAAGGAAATGGTACCAATAATTATTTATGAATTGCAGACTTCACCACAACAAATTAAGATGTACAATTTACACGAGTACAAATTCACTAAAAATTTATAAACAGGTAAAGCCATATATTTCTACCAGAATAATCCTGATCAGCCCAAATCGGTCAAATATTTCCACCTGAGCATTCAAGTTGAGAAGATGAATTTTATATTTGTCAAACATGTATTCAAGAGATGGTATTGGCTAATAGGAAAATTTGGTCAGACCATGTGCACGTCTCCAAAACCATACATACGAAAAAATATGAGGAACCATAACATTCTTTAATTGTAACCATATTCTGCCTGACAAATTTTGGTGATTGGAAAGTAAAGCCACAGTGAATACTTCAAGAGAGGAACCCATACCCGGCAACTGACATTAAATTTACAGGTTTCTCATGTCCGTAGAGTGTAGCCTTTAAAGCATGCTGACCTCGTTTGCCCCTTGAGCTAAGGGACCAAAGCCGGACAGTACCATCTTCTCCTCCACTTGCCAATACTTTGCTGCTATCCTCCCCCAATAATTTATTTGCCAGGGACAATACTGGACCATTGTGGCCTTTAAAGCAACGCTGGCAAGAACCCTGCAACATGGCAAGGATGATAAATCTTCAAGCACACCATAAAGGGACGTTAACATATACAATATTGTTGTCAAAGGTGAAATGAGCTTTCAAGGAGCTAGCATGAGTAAAACAAGGCACCAATTTAAAAATGCAAAGGGACATACTAGAAAGCAATACAAACAGTAGATAATTGAATTTTAGCACAAATAGAAGTAATTCTGCCATAAGTTATTATACTCACAAGTCAAATTAAACTTGCTTAACTTCTTCAAGACTTCATAAATTTTGAAGCAAATTCCTAAAACAGAAATAGTCCATCTCCATTTATTTAATATAAATTAATAACTAACTGAAGTTGGGGCTACACTTCAGCAAGGCTCTCGCCAGGAACAAGGGACAAGCACCTAATTGAAGTCGCCTTGCCCTTTCCAGAAAGAGGAGCAGCTACAGCACCATCCTCCACTGAGCAACTAGGCGTACCTTAATTCTGTATGACATTACTGGTCTTGCATATTTGCATCAATTTTGACAAGGATCCAAATGTCAATACTGTGACAACTCCCTAAAAGAAGATAGAGATGAATAAACGTAAATTTTTTTTGTGGAAATAATAAAGGTGTGCTTGGCAGGGATCAGTTTGGGTGGAGTGAAAATGGAATGAATGAAAATCAAGACATTCTTATTCAGTAAGAGAATAAAGAGGAATTTAAGAAACAGGAGTGGCTACAATTTGCTTTCAAGTTTTTTTAATCTCAAATTTGAGGTGAGAATCGTAAAATTGGAGTGGGAATGTTATGGCAAGTCTAAACAATATAAATTAATGCTTCAACTAGTTTGCTCCTAGATTTTACTTAACAATATTGGGAATCATAATAATATGGTGATGGGTAAGTATGAGCATAAAATATCCTCATTCCTCTCTACTTTTACTCTTACCAAGAAAGAGGGACAAAATATTTCCCAATCCTCCCATTTGCCACCTTCTCTACTAAGAATTAAAAAGTAAAATTATGACATTTTGCTTTCTCATATTTTCACACACCACTCTTCTTTCCACTTTTCCTACTAATATCAGCCTCAACATGCTGGTGAACAGAATCAGGGGCATCAACCATGTGTATATACAATACAAGGTTCCACAAAAAGTTTATCAAAGCTATACCTTCCACCATAAGCGAATGGAGTGATCGCAGCTTGAGGTAACCAAAACATTTTGATCCATCTGTGAGTCTCCTCGAAATAAAGAAATTTCATTAAGGGAAAACAACCTGCAGTTAAGGTTTTACAGTTCAGGTGCAAGCCAATTTAACCTGATTTTCATGGGCTGTTACTTTTAGACAGAAAATAGAATGGATTTATGAAAATCAACATGAATGATAATCATAAATGCATATTTGGCCATAGTTGCCCTAGCAACCAAAGAGCAAGACCCAACCATATATGATTTAGACAATAGCAACTCAAATTTGCATATTGATATACTTGGTAATTCTTACAGTTCTCAATAGTAATAAGAGCCCTAAAGGTTGTAAGCCAGTATTCATAATACAGAAACTATATATTTATATTATATGAGAATCACTCCTAAAGTGGGACCAATCATATTCACAAGCCTATGCATGCAAATACTTCTACCCTGTGCCTGAAGTCCAAGTCCTTGTCCTATGATCCTAAAACATTTTTATCTAAATAGAAAGACCATATGGTCATTAAATTACTGAGGAATTCCGTGCAAGTACATCAAGAAGTAGTTACCTATTGAACATTCCAAGCCAGTTTGACCATTTTATTGCTATCAAAATCCAGATCTGATTTTGACATGACATAGCCGGTGTCCTATCCATGACTGTGCCATTGTTTTTTACGATGGAAATGTTCACTTTGTTTTAGCATTATTCTAAAAAGTTAATTTATTTCAAACTTTGAGGTGTTATATGTTTGGGGAAAAAATGTAAGCATAAATGAAATTCACATCACCAGTGAGAAGAGAGAGAGAGAGCTGCTGGAGAACATATGAGATTTAAATATTTTTAAACAGCAGACTATTAATGCAAAAGGAAATAAATGCAAAATTCTCACCTCATACAAGTAATTCTTGCTTTATGATCACTTAACGTAAGGAGAAAATCTGTTCCATGTTGATAGCTATCCAAATTTATCTTTCGTATCAATGAACCCTAGTTGATAACAATCAGCAGAGCAAACAATAAGATAATTGTGGGCAAAGATTAGGAATACTCAATCTTTACTCACTTTCTAGGCTACAATAGTTTCAAGGTTGAGGAAGAGGGATGTAAACAAAAGAACTCACTTGAAATAATCTAACGAGGAAAAGAAAATGCTAAACTCGCGTTATGAATGAGAAAGACATGTAAAGGCAAGTATCCATGTTACCTGTGTTAAAAACATATCATTTTTATCCAATAGTAAATGATTGAAAGGTCTAGCATCCATAAAGAATTCAGAAACAAAGGGATCAACAAACTTGAACTGTTGCAATGCAGTACGCCTGGCTAAATACATTTCTCTCAATCCAGTTGAAAGGAAAGAGCTAGAAGATAGTGGTTGACGCCAACGCTCCCTACAAAATTGAGCTCTGACTTTACTCATGAAAAAACTCTATTTTGAACTGTATCCCACAAGTTGACAAATCATAGATAGAAAGAATCACAGAGCAAAGGAAAGAGAGAGAAGAAAGAAGAGGTACGTGAAGAAACGTTGCCATATAGAGTCGGAATAAGCAACCCTTTTGAGATAGTTGCAGGTCATTGCCAAATTGCAAACATCTTGGAGGTTGAGGTAGGCGGCACAGTGAGCCAGGGAGTCCAAGTTGAGATCCGTTATGATTGTCGCCATCAGCGAGTGGCTCTGATTCTGATGCGGCGACGAAGATGAAGATGAAGATGAAGATGAAGATGAAGATGAAGATGGAAGTGAAGAGGATGATGAGTCTGCCATAATTTGCGAAGTGATCCTGAAACCCTAGAAGTTGGGGGAGATTGGAGAAGGCCACAATAACGGTTGAGCGATAACAAAAGCTAAGAAGGAAGGAATAGAAAGCGAGTCTGTGTATTGTGTTGTGTTAGACTCTTAGTGTTATGCTTACTTTCTAACTCTCAACTAAAAAATGGAGCACACTTAAAACGGTCGATTAAAGACGAAAGGAATGAGGGGAAACAAACACTATTATCTCTCATCACGCGCCAAACATGTCTATTGGACTTGGACTGCCACCGCACCGCGCTTTCACTCAACCGACTTTCGGCATTTTACTTGGTTTTTTTTATTTTAAATAAAACATTTACATTATAATATATATATATATATATATATATATATATATATATATTAAAAAAAATATCATATAAGAAATAACATATATTTAAGTGATTAATAATTACCTAAAAAAATTGTTAATAACACTATCATAGTAATAATAAAATTATCAATGGCAAGCACACTAAATTTTAATCCTAAATTCTCAAAACCTCTTCAACCTTAAAAGTTAAATATAAGTTATTGTTCAAGTCCTTTTACTTCTTTTTAAAACATTTAACTTGGGTTTTCCCAACAAAAGAAAAAACATTCAACTTGGTCCCAAGAAAAATTTAATCCCTTCACTTCTAGAGTATGTTTCATAGAGGGGATAAAAGGGATAACATTTAAAAGAGAATTTTTTTTTTTTTTTATGTATGTTTGGTTGTGAAAGTGAACAATGAGTAATTTTTTAGTAGAGTAACCATGGCTCTTTGACCTAGTAATTAGGATTTTCAAACTTTTTTACCTAATTGTAATAGTCAGAAACTTAAATATCCCAATATTGTAGTTTTAGGAAATTCAAATTAAAAAAAAAAAAAAAAGTCTGGCGGTGGGGGCCCTACAGGACATGTTGTGGGCTCGGCGGCGCGTCTCAATTGAAGGTGTTGTGGCTTGGGGGCGTGTCCAGTTGACTCCCAAGTGAACCAAATTTTGGCCGGGTGGTGACATGTGGCTCCTTTGCATGGCTTTTTTTTGGCTAAATTTCCCTCTTCCTCCGCCCGTCCGCCCCACCCTTCTCACTTCTCCTTGCTGGTTTTGCTTCTTTACTCTGTTGCTCCTTTGCTTCTTTGCTTCTCTGATGTTTTGCTTTTCTTTTTGCTTCTTTGTTTCTTTGCTGCTTCTCATATTTTTCCTTTTGTTCTTCAACTAGAATTTAATTTTTTTTGCTATTGCAAGACTAGATGCACCCCCTAAGCCATGACACCTTCAGTTGAGACGTGCTGCGGGGCCCCCACCGTCAAACATGCTTTTTTTAAAAAAAAAATTAAATTTCCTAAAACTATAATATTGGGGTATTTAAGTTTCTGACTATTACAATTAAGTAAAAAAGTTTGAAAAGCCTAATTACTAGGTCAAAGAGCCGAGTAACCATTACCCTCCATGTGCGTAGGTTAATGTCAACATCTTCATTAACTTCCTTAAATATTACTCTATTAAATTTTACCCCTTTAACCATACTAATACCAAAAATACCCTTTAAAGTGAGAAATGATTTATTCACCACACTGGCCTCATCAGTCATCATTGCTCACAAAATATGGTTTCACCTAAATTGGAGTTGTTAGCAAAAAATGGAGTATTAAGGTGTAAATTTAATTTAAAACTCAAAGTGATAAAAAAAACGTAAAAAATAATAAATGTAAGATCACTTTTTTTTTTTTGGCCTATGGAAGTATACACATCATGAAATAGTTATCTCCTCTCAAAATTCCACCTTGCCCAATTCTAATAAGATTTAAACACAAAACCTCAATACTAATGTATCATAATTATTAGTACACTATTCTAATAACAATTTGACTTAATCTCTGCTGCTAACAAACAAAATAGCCGTGCAATTTTTAATCTCAAGATTTTGATACAAAGATTTGATGTAAACAGGAATTTTTCTTGAAATCTTTCTCAAAATTAAGATGACAGAAGAATACACGTGGGTAATCAATCCTCCACTATGGCAAGTCCCTATAAAAAGAACCATAGTCTAGGACAGGACGGGAATGATGTTTTCTTTCTTCCCTGAATCATCTATAATGTTGAGAAGATGTAGACGAGAAAAGCACTCTTAATTGTTCATACCCTCTCTGAATTTGAGCCCAATAACCTTCATAATTATTCTTCTGATATGTTGAGATCATATTTTGCTAGTACTCAAACAAATGAATAGCCACAAAACTTATTCAGATCACTATTATTATAAAGCACAACATAGAAATTGAATCTATCACCTTCAAGACTGATAATATTTTCGATAAAATTTGAATACACCTTGCCTCTAGATTGCTTATCAGCACAAGATTTTATACTTATTTTTTACACAACCTTCAAAACAATGACCAAAGAACCATTGGCAACTCCTCAGGAGAAGAATGGGCAATAAGATATACAGACGAATATCCAAAAGAACATACAATCTCTAACGAGGTTTAATCCAGCTAAAAGATGAAGACAACACTGTCATGAACTCTGGACTTCTGATTCTGCGCCACGCATTCTGAAATCCACATTAGGTTCCTAATCTCCTGCTCCCTTAACCTCATATATGCGAAAAAAACAGCATAATGGAACTGCAAAATGGACAACAATAAATCAACTTAATAATAAGTAAGCGATACCATAGACAGAGTCGAACCATTAAAATGAAGCTAAACAATTTATCCCGTTCCCTTTCCCTTTCCTTGTTATTTCTTTCAGACAGACCAAGTGAAAAATCTTTAGCAGCCATTCATATAGTTCTCTACTGGAACCATAAATGCAAATATTCTGAATAGTACAAACCTGTTGCTCAAATGCCAAGCAATGCCTCTTCACCTCCTCCTCGTAGAATGCCTTGTCAAGCATTTGACTCTCTCCATATGATAGCTTGGCAAAAATAGATTGATAAGGGGGATATTTTTCCATAACACCACGAACCTACACCAGTGACCAGATAGATTTGAGTCCCAGATAGCACTATATTAAAAGCAATAAAGTAGAAATAAAGACATGCCCACTGATATGATAATTGACAAGTATTTAAGGATAGATACACAGGACAAGATGGTGAACTAGATAGACCAGTAGCTTTTTATCCACCAATAAAACCACTTAAACGTTTCATGATTGTGATACAAAGCATACCTGATCAATGTCCTCACAGACAGCAAGTTCCTCATGGCCATAGGGGTAACTGTTCAAGATGAGTGAGCCATTAATCAAAAAATATATTCCAAAGCAGAACATAATCATTCTTAGTCAAAAGCAAACAAATATCGTGCCAAGGGCTTACAGTAGACCAAAATTAGAGTACAATTTCCTACGATCATCTCTGGTGAGCTCAGTACCAATGCTGAAGAAAGTGAAAACCGTTAATGACAATTAATAAAACATTTAGAGCAATAGAAAATCAACCAAAACCTTCTTAGGTTCCAAATACCTATTGATAGAAATATTCACAGCCCTTCTATCAGCCTCAAAAGCAAGAAGGTCAGACATGATCTCAGCAGTGGCACCACCAAGTTTCTGTTCAAGAATAACATTGGAATTGATTAAATCAAACTACTAAGAAACAAGCAACAAGAAAATACATATTTGAACCCCAGAGGGAGGAGAGGGGGAGGGGTTGGGTTTCAGTGCACTCACCTGACAAAATCTGTAAAAGTCTTCAAGGTATGCCTTGTAAAGAGTGTTCCTCATGATTTCAATGTTCATGTCATCCAAGTCCTAGAAAAGGAATTAATATAACAGAACAGCCATAAATAGCAATCAGCAGATTTCACCAAAAAATTTAGCAATCAGCAAAAGTCCGAGTGATGACAAGAATCATAAGCATAGAGCTAAGTGAATTGACATGCAGCTATTTTGATGAAAATTTGAAGCAACTATGCTACTAATGCCACTACCATCAAAGGCTTGCTTCAATTACACAATCTAGAAAAAAGTAAAGCTACAACCTTGTCTTCAATGAATTGCCCAGAAGCTGATACCAATTTCTTGTCTTGATCATATTACTCCTTGATCACAAGACATTGGATATGGAGTATGTGATGTAGAAATTAATCATTTCCAGATTTATAACAGCACCCACTGACTCCTCTTACTACTATCATGAATCATGAACAGACTCATTACAGACCTATAATGCCTAAAAAATATAAAGGCAATGGAAATTCTGAGAAGACATTACCTCTGATGTAATGCATTCAGAAAAATATGGAGCCAGAGGAGTGTCAACAAGTACCAGTCGGTACAGCTCCCGCATATTCTGAGCAACTGCCAGAGTAGCAATGCTGATGCAGAAAAAAAAAATTTAAGATTCTATACGCTCAGTCAGAATATTCAACAGTACATAACAAGTAACATACCTATCAAACATGCCCAAAGGATGGCATTTTTCCAATAGCTCTTGAACATCTCTCTCATGCAGGGTGCCAGTAACAATCAAAACAACATTGTCTATCATGTGACCGTATCTGCAGGAAGAAGTATATTGGTTTCAGTTCAGTTTTCCCCTTCTATTAAGGAACACTTCCCAAAAGAGAAAGGCTGCACCTTAACTTTTTTAATAAAAGGCTGCACAAATATATTGGCCCAACCCATTTTGATTTGCATCTGAATTTCTAGTGCCCAGAATTATAGGCTGTCTAATTACAGTGCCTAGGCTTCAACATAATGGTGGCAACCAGATTATTATTAATATGAATATAAAATACTCTATAAGAATTTCCATCTGTTGTATCCAAAAATAAGTTTACAATTGGTATGAAGTCCACATTCACAAAGAAAGTCAACAGATAGTAAGAAAGAAATTAACAGAAAAGTCAAAGTTCACATACGTGATATACTCTAAAAAGGTTGACAAGGGTTCTGTAGCCTGGCATAACATGTGCTTATAATCATCAACCAGTTTAAGAGTGCACTTCTCCACAATTGTAGTTGTATGCAATGGAGACGGCTCTGCAAGAGGTAAATCATCAGCATAAGCAGTTCAATATTTTAAGCTGCGGAATTTAAGCACTCAAATAGATCACAACTAAAATCATAGTACAGTCAGAACTCAGATCCAATGGTTTTGCAACTCAAAAAATTTCATATGGAAGAGATGAACTTATCCTCCTTCACAATGAAAAGAAGAAACAAGTAGTGCAAGTTTTCAACTCAACAAGTAGACACCCACAGATTAATATAGAAAAAAGCAAGCTGTATAATCCCAAAGTAACATACGCACAAAAAAAAAAAAAGGAATCTTCTATGATGTTTTGCTTTTCTTCTTGCTTCTTTGTTTCTTTGCTGCTTCTCATATTTTTCCTTTTGTTCTTCAACTAGAATTTAATTTCTTTTGCTGCTGCAAGACTAGACGCACCCCCCAAGCCACGGCACCTTCAGTTGAGACGCGCAGCGGGGCTCCTGGCGTGTCCGGTAGGGCCCCCGCCATCAGACATGCTTTTTTAAAAAAAATTTGAATTTCCTAAAACTACAATATTGGGGTATTTAAGTTTCTAACTATTACAATTAGGTAAAAAAGTTTGAAAAGCCTAATTATTAGGTCAAAGAGCCGAGTAGACACCCACAGATTAATATAGAAAAAAGCAAGGTGTTTATAATCCCAAAGTAGCATACGCACAAAAAAAAAAAAAAAAAAAAAAAAAAAAAAAAAAAAAAAAAAAAATCTTCTAAGGCCCTAAATATTCACTGAACGAAGAAAATTAATGGTTTAAAAAGTTCAGAAGGCAAGTTATGGCAAATGACATTTAGCCAATAAAGCAAGTTATCTTTCCATTATTATATATGCTAAGAATACTATTTCATATAAATGCAACACATAACCCATCCATCATTTGCACACACACCATGTAATTACAGAACTTATTAAAAATCTCTAAAAAGTTGTATATTTTGTATGGATGACTGAGGTACATATAGATCTCCTATGACAATGGTTGATAAATGTTTATATTCGCTGGATTTTACTCAATATACATCACATATCTATTAAGTATCTCAATTTTCTACATGAAGTTTCAGAAGAATATTGTCAAACTATTCCAATTAAGATCCTCAATGGATAAATGTTAATAGATGCAAATGGCTTAAATGGTTAACCATTTTGAACATTAAATCTTGTAGAAAATAAAAAATAAAAAATAAATTATGAAACTCGATAATCACCATTGGTCTAATTCTGCTACCAATGCTCTTAGCAAAAGATTCCACGTCTCCTCTTCACCTTAAAAAGCCACTCTCTGTTAAGGTTTCTTTCTTTTTCTTTTCTTGTCATTTCCATTCGAACTTATTTCTAACTCTTACTGAAAGACTATTTCTACCACTCTCCCTCTCTGCCTATAAACCAGACTGCTGACACCGATCTAGTCACGAACTTGAAACTTATATAACAAATGCAACTGAATAAGCTGACCAAGAATTTGACTCAATAACAATAAATCTGAGAGAGAATCAAGCTCCTAACTTACGAGTTATATCACCGTATAATTCCAGGCATCAAATTACATCAAAAACTAACTCTTCTAATTGAATTTTCACTCAAACTCAATGTTTTGATCAACACAGATCAGAAAAAAGAGGATCGATAAAACTTATAAATTGAATCATAAAACGCACCATTTTGCAGATAAGGGCCATACTCGGTGGCGGAAAGGTGCATCTTGATATCGTCCAGGGTTTCACATTGGCACAAATTGTTGTAATCGGCTGCAGTGAGCAAACCAGCTCGGTGACCCCGCACGATCGCCTCTAGGTAACCACCATGAATGTTGAATGTGAGAGCTTCGAAGCCGTACATTTTCCTTGGATCTGCTGGATTCTGATCCAAATTGAATTACTAGAATTGAAGAGAAATCAAGGAATAGAATGGCGAGAAGGAAGGGGATCGAGAACCAGAGGCCCCCTTCGGGAAAACCCTGAAGATGCAGACAAAGCAGCTGATTTACAGGGTTAGAGGCAACGAAGGAGGAAGAGAAGAGATTTCTGGTAATCAATAATCAAGAAAATGGAGAAATATTTTGTGAATTAAAAATTAAATTAAATTAAATATTTTGGATCTACTAAAATATCGGGTAGCCCATTGTGGCCCAACCTATACATTAATTAAAAGCCCAGGCTAAATTTAATGATGACCCAAAAGGAAAATGGAGTGCAAATTTTATGGGCCTAGTCGACTATAGAGTTGCGGAAAGCGTGTTATTATTCCAAAAAGAAAAAGAAAAATTTTGAATTATAAAATGAGATACATTACAAAGTCATTGACTCATAGTGACCAAATATAAAAGGCTAGAGTATTATTTTAGTTCCTTTAATTTTACTTCAGTTTCAATTTTATTCCTAAATTTTTTTAATTAATTCAATTTATTCTTGTCTTTTCTTTCGGTTTTTATTCAGCTAAGATACTCTTCATTTTCTAAGGTGCAACTTAGTATCTTTGCTGAATGCTAATTAATAATTGAGCATTAAGTATTTCAACATAAAAATTCTTGTTTTGTAGCATCTAATAAAAAATATCATTAGAAATTAGTTGAAATGACATATGTGTTAGCAAATTTTTCATAATACTTTTTTTCAAAAAAATTAGGAGGTAGATATAGGTTACTTTTTTGATACTTTGGCTACAATAGTGGGTTGAACACAAAACCTACAAATTTTCTGAGGACAATCTCAATACAAATATAGATTACTTTAACTCTAAAGTAAGATGAACTACAATAGTCTATTATATCAATAAATGATCACTGCAAGATTTAAATCAAAACATTTTCATTGATATAATTCGATCTTATCAATTGAGTCAATTTTTGTTAATAAGTATTATTCAATTTTATAGATGAACATGTAAACAGTTGAATTCTTACTAACTAAGTTATAGATACGAACAAAAAAAATATAATAATAAATATAGGAGAAAAACCTTCATGGTTTTGCCTTTTATTTAAACTTCTCCAAAGGGTGTAAACTATAAAGAGGATAATATCAAATCTTACAAATTATTCGGTATTTATTAAGTAAATCAATAGTGTGGTATTTGATACTTATCTTTTTGTAGAAACATTAATATGTATGCCACTAATTAAACAATAATTAAGAAACAAAAAGACAAATCTTTACCTAAGGTTAAAGAAAAAAGAGAAACAAAATTTTGATACTATTAATTTATAACTTGTCTACGTAGGAGTTGAAAATGAAAATTGAAAACATCTATATATTATTTTAAATAAAAGTAAATCAATGATAATAATAAGAATGCTCAAGAAAATGTAACATGCCAAAACAGGAGGAGTATTTTTCTCGCATAATTCTTGTAATAGGCTTTACCAGCTCTTGAATTGTGATAACTTGAGTATTTTAAGGATTAATCAATAGTAAAATATCTAGGTAACCCCTCTTCCATGACAAGGCCTTTTTTTGGCCATTTCCATGACGAGGCTTAAATTATGTAGAAACTTCCGAATTTTTCAAGTAAAAGCTTCAATTATTACCAAAAAAGTAAAAGCTTCAATCAAACTTTAAGTGATTGATTGGAGAAGTAAGTTATTTTCCATGAGTTAGAACGAGCACACTAAGACCAACAAGCGTGTAGATCAGCTGGTATGGAGCTGTTCTAGCTTAATCAATAGTCTCGGGTTCAAGCCATTGAAAATGAAGCTGCGTCTATTGGGAGAGTTTTACCGCTCTTGTGGTCCTTCCCGACTCGAAACCGAATTAGTCGGGTGAAGCCCGGACACCGGTGGGTAACCAAAAAAAAAGAACGAGCACACCAATTCTAAAATAAATAAATAAAAAAAAAAACAGTGGGACAAAAACACCCAAGCACGCTAACTAAGAAGCTAAAGAATATCAAAACCTTGTATTCGATCTTTCAACCCAGTCCCAAATGGAATGGCATTATGTAATAATCTCCATATTATAAACAAAACTATTTTATTATATGAAACTTAAGCTTTCATGAATATATAATGCGTTTAATGGCAAAGAAATAGGAAAACACAACCATTAAACCCAAATGGAATGGCATCATGCAATAATATCCACATTAACTCAAAGTTTTTTTTTTTTTTTACAAGGGATAAAAACAGAAAAGACTATAGCCTAAGAAAGGCCACAGCCAGGAATCTGCCACCAAAGTTACAACCACCTCCAAAAGGGGTTGTTGATAAAAATACTAACTTCCTTGACCTCTTGCTCCTCTTTTCGCTATAAAATCAGCTCCTTGATTGATTTATCTCAATACGTGTGACACTTCTATTCGTCAATTTCTTTTCAAAAGATGTTTGATATCTGTGGTGGCCCTAAAGTATGAGCCCACATACAGTAGAGCCCAAACAAAGATATGACCCGAAAGGCCCAAACGTCAAACGGGTCGCGCGTTTGCCCGACCCGCCAGATCATGCTTTCTATTTACTATAAATAGCCCCTGACCCAATACAAGAAGGGGGTACAAAAAATCCCACTAGTTGACAATCATAATTCTGCTTCTCAAAATAAACTGATCTGACTTAATCTTCGGAGCCCGGGAAACTTAACCCGGCTCGGTGGTTTTCACCTGCAGGAAACTCGGTCACTCGCCAGTCAGAACAGGCAACCGACCTCGGTGATTTCGCCCGACCTCAAGCTCAGGCATCGTCAATATCACTAATAATACTCCCATAACTATTGAAATTAGTATATGCAGTTTTTCTCAACATAATCCACATTAACTCAAGTGCCTTGGGGACAACCAGAGATTGGGAAAAAGTACGTTTAATTGGAATAACCTGTAAAAATTAATATAGGCATAGTTGCATATGGTTTTAAAACGTATAAAAATTAATGTATACATATTTTTACACTGATTAATCTCTAATATAGCATTGGATTTGAGTAATTTCTTTGAAATTTGAGCTGTGGGTTTTAAAACAGAAACCTAAACACAAAAGAAACTTTTGTGTAAAAATAAAGTTTTACTAAGATAGACTTGTCTAATATGCTTCTAGCCTTCTAGATATATAAGAACAAAAGTTATAATGGTAATACGTTGAAAATTTATTAAATATAAATTATATTTTCATAATAAATTTTCAATTAAAAACATGATACTTATATTTCCTTTTATCTAAACATTTTATTAAATTTGTATTTTTATCATATCTAAATCTTTTTTTTAACAATAAAAAATTATATAACTCTCACTTTTCCTTTATCATTTAATCAAGCACATGTAGCATAATTAGTTTAAAATTTTTGTAATAAACTGAAGTCTAAAGTTCAAATCTCTATTATCTGGTATCTATGCATGAAGGGAAAAAAAAACTTTTATAATTTAATGGTTATCTCGTTTAGTACTAACTATGCAAGTCGTCCATGCTCGTCCCCATTATCTTAATCTTTATAATAAAGAGGTGAGGAAGTTGAATAGAATAAAATTTAATTAAGTGGAATTATTTATTCTCATATGTACAACTTATAAACAATTAATAGCATTGTCTTTTTTTTGTTTGTATATAAATAAAATAGTTAAATATGTATTTTGTCCCTGAATTATTTTTCAAATATAACTTTAGTTATTTATTTATTTTTTATATCACTTTAGTGCTCAAATAATTACTTTACTTGTTAAATAGTCATTTAAGTAATTATTTTTAGTGTTACAGAATACTGATTTGACGAATGTGATTATTCGAGGATTAAAATAACACTAAAAATAAATTAAGCACTAAATTAAATAATATTTAAAAAATAATTTAAAAACAAAAAAAAAATATTTTACTCTAAATAAAAAGTAACATGAGTTCTATAATATTGCGTGAAACATGTGAAGTGTCTTCAATGGTTTTAATTGAATAGAGCATATTATAACATAAACTATCTGTGTCGCTCTCCATCTCCGTTAGTGAAAGTCAAATTTGTATAGAAATGCGTAGTATGATTCCAATATCTATTTATTGGAATCTGTGTAGATTAAACTATATATATGTGATAAAATAACCGGTGAAGGGTCCCATAAAGATAGTCTAGTGCTCTTCAAAGAGATTATGATTTCTTACCTTTGCTTTCATCTTCATAAAGTATTATGTCAGCACCTAGTTTTATGTATATCACTTTCTCTGTTGGAGATTCCAGTAATCTGGAATCTTTAAAATAATTGTCTTGCATCGATCTCCATTTCGTAGGAAAAAAAAAATTATACTCTCATTTCTCTTGAGAAAATTTAGCAATCAATCTGCACGTTGTCATTGTCCTAGCTTTTAGTTAGCTTGTTTACCTAGTCATAGGAGTTAGTTTTTTAAACGTGGGATAGTGCCCACTTTTATATTGCTAGCAGTTTTTATATTAGCCTAACGTGGGCCTAGTGGCTATTTCCATGATAGCCATTAGTTTTATATTAGCAGTTATGTATTAGCCTATTTATAGGCTGTTTTCTTTAATCAATGGACGTAGAACAGTTTATTCCTACTGTTATTGTTACTGTTATTGTGCATGCAAAACACCTTCAAAGTCTTTTAGATTTTAACAATTTCAATGTCCAATGTCTCAACTGGTAATTTTTATATATAAAACAATTAGTTTTAGAATTTTCATAAAAGAGTTGATGTTTCATATTTATATCTAATGGTAAATGGTTAAAACAGAATCATACATAAAGAAAAAGGAAAACCACATGTGCAGATACATTATTAAATTTGCAATCAGCAAATCCACTCTTACCATTTTTATCATCAGTTTATCAAACACCTTTTATAGTCATTGTTCACCTTATGCTTTATGAAAGAACATAATGAAGCTGCTTAGTTTTATGTTGGAGAATAAAATATGATTATCGTTCCTCGATCCACTTAGTTTTATTACTCATGAGTGATGAGTTTAATAATTTATTACCGTTTGCTTGCTTCTTACTTTGCATTGAGAGAGAGAAAGGGATGCGACGCAAAAATTTATCTTGTGCTGAATCCCATAAATACGTGCTAGTGTGTAAAACACACAACTCATTACATGTGCTTTTGAGATTAGGAAATTACATCACAAGTCCAACAATGGTGAGATCGAATCTTGGAAAACATAATGTAATTTTAAGGAAGTGTTTGTGTCTCCTTAAAAGAGGTATAATAAACAATGATACTCTGGTCTTTTCCATACATTATTTACAAAATCTAAATTTAATTAGATTCAATTAAATTTAAATTAAATATATCTTAAATCTATTTAATTTTCTTTTACACTTTCAAAAACTTTTTACATCTCATAAAAATGGCTAAATGATTAGAATATTAAAGTTTAGATAATAAAATACTCAAATATTGATGTTTTAAAACTTATTACCTAAATACCGATTTTTTTTTTATTTTTTAATATAAAGCTTGACATGATGTTAAGTGATGCCATTAATATATGATGTAACATGTTGAGTCAAGCCATTATCTGTTAGCATGACTCAAGAAAATAATAGTGTGGTGGAGTGGTGTTGCTAGTTGATGGCATGACTCAACATGTCATGCCATTACAAAGGGCGCAACTTTGTAGTAAAAATTGCAGGCGCATCAAACTACTTTTTGGTTTATGTTTAAAAATTGAAAATGTTGGCATTTTGGGTAAATTGTTTCAAATCATAAGTAATTTGGCATTTTATTGTCTAAAGATCATTATTATGTGTTATTTACCTCAATAATGAACTTTATACAATAAAATACTAAATTACCTATGTTTTGAAAAAGTTTATCAAACTATCCATATTTTATTCATCAATGAATGGAGTGACTAAAAATTTTGAAACATCACTTCAATCACTCCATCCATTTATGGAGGGACTAAATAGTAATTTTTCTAGTTGCTCCATCTGTGATGGAGTGGGACTCAATAAGTGGCTCCATATGTGATGAAGTGAGTCAACAATACTTTTTTTTTATGTTAAAAAAAAAAAGATGTTTTTTTTAGATATTTTTAATATTTATATAATATGTTATATTATACGTGAATAGTTAATATGAGAATAACATGTGTACAAATCAATTATTTTTAAGTTTGTTTGAGAAAATAAAATAAATTATATTCATATTTAATAAAATATGAAAATTACGTATGTTTATCATGTCAGTGTAATATAATATACACATGTAATATTATAGAATCCTCGTAAAAAAAAATCATTAATTTGGTATATAGTTTAAAAATATAAGTAGTTAAGTATTTGATTATGCAAAGTTAATTTTTGTTGCTAGATATATAATGAATATGTACATATTTTTTTTTCAAAAAACTCTTATATAAAAAAATATAAACATTTAAGTCATTAATAATAACACCACAACTAAAAAGAAGAAGCACACCAAAATTTGATCTCGTATGCTGAGAACTTTCCCAAATCTTAAAATAGTGGATACATAAATACTTAAACTATTACTCAAAATCACAAAATTGATTATTTAGGTGAGGAAGCTCATTATTATAGTCATTTAACCCATAAATGCTAAATAGGGGTAAGAAACTAAGAATATATTATTTTTGTAATAAAGAATAGTAATTCTGATTGCAGATTGACGAGTGTATTTAGTAGGCGCATGACGGTTTAGGCCAAATTGGGCCTTAAAGGCACATCAGCAGGTACACGTCGAAATATTCTTATCTTATCCAAAAAAAGGTTGTCCACATCATCAATGGACCGTGTCCTGCCACGTGATGTCAGTAGCCTGCCATGTTACAGCAGTTAGAAGCCACACTTTCGGTGGCGCACACCCAAAAGAAACCTACGTCCGTCTGGAACCGCACGATAGGAGCCACTACCACTTCTTGGAGACTTGGAATTGACCAGNTTTTTTTTTTTTTAATTTTGGTACAGGGTGTCGACTCTTGCCAAAATTCGGCTCCTAAAAGGAGGAGGGAGCCAAAATTCGGCTCCCTACTTATGCTAAAAGTCGACTCCTCACACAAAAAAAAAAAAAAAAAAA
>QAOA01004830.1:418910-434922 GCA_003255065.1 Cercis canadensis
TTTGTATGCCAAAATTCGGCTCCTTAAAGGAGACTCAAACGAAAATTCGACTCTTCATTACAGTTCAAAATGCGACACTGAAGAGAAAAAGTAAAAAAAAAAACTACCGTAGTTATGGAAATAGTTTCAAATGTGCCTTATATATGTAATTAGTTTGCAAATATGCATTATTCAGAAGAATCACTCTGTAAATGTATATAGGAAGTAATTAGTGAGGATATCAATAGCTCATTATTCTATAACAAAATAAATATTATTTTACTACCTCTTCATTTTATATGAACATATATGAGACCTCATAATATTTTACTAAAACTTTCATTTAATAGTTTAAATTTTGTATAAATAATATTATTTTCTTATACAAATTTAGATATTTTAAACCGTTATGTTGGGTAAGTGTTCACAATGTTGAAGGAGTGTTCTGGATGGTAGGTATATTGGTATCATCATCTGATCTGAGTTGCAAGTTGCAGGTTTGGAGGTGCCAGGTGTGGTTTCTAGAAAGGGATGGGATGGGCAACTCCCTCTCTCGGTCGTCTTCAAATTCCTTTCTTTAAAAGCCACGTACACTTATCAATACCTATCAGGCTTACGCCATCTCAACCGCTAACTGTACACCTACCCCATGCCCTTTCAATCTTTCATCTATTCATAAAAATATTTTTTAAATTCAGAACAAAATGTTATAGGTGAGTGTTATGCTATTCCTTCTGGGAGAGGTAGGCTACTCTCAACTTAGTTAAACATTAGTTAATTAATAAAGCTATTTAAGAATGAGATTAAAAATAATTTTTTTTTAAAAAATAGAGCTATAATTAATAAGAATTAAAAAAAATTATATTTAAATAAAAATAATTTAATTTTTATTATATTTAAATATTAAATAAAGTATCGCATTAAAAAATTAAAGTGTAAAAATAATGACTTTTTTAAGTTATCAATTAATTATTAATCTCAAGACACTCATTGACAAAAAAATTGTTTTGGTAGAGATTTGTCCAAAGTTTTGAATAGTGATAATCACGTACTACTTGTGTGCATAAGACTTGTATATATATATGCGTATGTCCATCTAGATAGTAGAAAACAATTGCGAGGGCTTCTTAATTAATTGAAATGGAAATACTTGCACATATTTGCCACTAAGTAATATGTAAAAATAGAAATGCTTAAAGAGATATTCAATGGTTAATTAAATATTAAGTGCTAGAATAGTTCTTGCGTTTAAATTCTATTATAAACTGATAGATATTCAAAGTATGAAAAAGGAATAAGCTATTTATTCTTATTATATACTCTATTCATGAAAATAAAAAGATATAGTCTAAAAGTTAGCAGCTGGACTACATGGAAATAATGGGAATGTGTGGCCAGGATATATAATAAGACAGATTAATTAAGTCTGATCCATTCAAAAATGTTTTCCTTTCTGAAAGTGTGTGTTTTTGTGTGTGAATGACTTTATTTCTTGAGGAAGAAAACCCGTGGATTCTGAGTAAGCATTAGAAAAATCACATATAATAGAGAGAACGGCTATATNCATTTCATATGAATAATTGATGATTCATGTCATGCTATGTTCGACTTTATAAAGACAATTAATAATCACTATTCTAATATTCTCTCAGTGAAGGGAAAGTGATCCTAAACAAGATTAAATAAGTGAATGTTTGATTTATTTTTAATTACTCTCATCGAGTCATAACTGTGATTCTAATTATTTCATCTAAATTTCATGTGCCAAATATAACAGTGGGCATTCCATTTCATTCACATGACCAAATACTATAATTTTTTTTTTCTCTGCAATGCTCCATCAATAGTTATTTCATTTGATTTGGTCCTATGAGACCAAAATATGAACCATATGGCCCCAAATTGGCCATCAGTTCAGGACGCCAAGGCTTGAACCAGAATTCGACACTTGCTGATAGCATAGCTGTAGTTTTTGCCTGGGTGTAGTCTTTTTATTGCTTCTTTCTCTTTTGTATACTTAAAAAAAAAATTCATATCAGCAATGATACTCTGGTCTTTTCCATACATTATTTACAAATACACATTTAGTAACATCTAAATTTAATTAGATTCAATTAAATTTAAATTAAATATATCTTAAATCTATTTAATTTTCTTTTACACTTTCAAAAACTTTTTACATCTCATAAAAATGGCTAAATGATTAGAATATTAAAGTTTAGATAAATAAATACTCAAATATTGATGTTTTAAAACCTATTACCTAAATACCGATATTTTTTATTTTTTAATATAAAGCTTGACATGATGTTAAGTGATGCCATTAATATATGATGTAACATGTTGAGTCAAGCCATTATCTGTTAGCATGACTCAAGAAAATAATAGTGTGGTGGAGTGGTGTTGCTAGTTGATGGCATGACTCAACATGTCATGCCATTACAAAGGGCGCAACTTTGTAGTAAAAATTGCAGGCGCATCAAACTACTTTTTGGTTTATGTTTAAAAATTGAAAATGTTGGCATTTTGGGTAAATTGTTTCAAATCATAAGTAATTTGGCATTTTATTGTCTAAAGATCATTATTATGTGTTATTTACCTCAATAATGAACTTTATACAATAAAATACTAAATTACCTATGTTTTGAAAAAGTTTATCAAACTATCCATATTTTATTCATCAATGAATGGAGTGACTAAAAATTTTGAAACATCACTTCAATCACTCCATCCATTTATGGAGGGACTAAATAGTAATTTTTCTAGTTGCTCCATCTGTGATGGAGTGGGACTCAATAAGTGGCTCCATATGTGATGAAGTGAGTCAACAATACTTTTTTTTTATGTTAAAAAAAAAAAGATGTTTTTTTTAGATATTTTTAATATTTATATAATATGTTATATTATACGTGAATAGTTAATATGAGAATAACATGTGTACAAATCAATTATTTTTAAGTTTGTTTGAGAAAATAAAATAAATTATATTCATATTTAATAAAATATGAAAATTACGTATGTTTATCATGTCAGTGTAATATAATATACACATGTAATATTATAGAATCCTCGTAAAAAAAAATCATTAATTTGGTATATAGTTTAAAAATATAAGTAGTTAAGTATTTGATTATGCAAAGTTAATTTTTGTTGCTAGATATATAATGAATATGTACATATTTTTTTTTCAAAAAACTCTTATATAAAAAAATATAAACATTTAAGTCATTAATAATAACACCACAACTAAAAAGAAGAAGCACACCAAAATTTGATCTCGTATGCTGAGAACTTTCCCAAATCTTAAAATAGTGGATACATAAATACTTAAACTATTACTCAAAATCACAAAATTGATTATTTAGGTGAGGAAGCTCATTATTATAGTCATTTAACCCATAAATGCTAAATAGGGGTAAGAAACTAAGAATATATTATTTTTGTAATAAAGAATAGTAATTCTGATTGCAGATTGACGAGTGTATTTAGTAGGCGCATGACGGTTTAGGCCAAATTGGGCCTTAAAGGCACATCAGCAGGTACACGTCGAAATATTCTTATCTTATCCAAAAAAAGGTTGTCCACATCATCAATGGACCGTGTCCTGCCACGTGATGTCAGTAGCCTGCCATGTTACAGCAGTTAGAAGCCACACTTTCGGCGGCGCACACCCAAAAGAAACCTACGTCCGTCTGGAACCGCACGATAGGAGCCACTACCACTTCTTGGAGACTTGGAATTGACCAGCCCATTCCTAAAAGCCTAAAACTAAGTTTATCTATACATGAGATACCAAACAAAAAGAAATTTAGGTAAATTTCAATTTCAAATATTAATTATTATATGTATATGTAAATGTATATAGGAAGTAATTAGTGAGGATATCAATAGCTCATTATTCTATAACAAAATAAATATTATTTTACTACCTCTTCATTTTATTTGAACATATATGAGACCTCATAATATTTTACTAAAACTTTCATTTAATAGTTTAAATTTTGTATAAATAATATTATTTTCTTATACAAATTTAGATATTTTAAACCGTTATGTTGGGTAAGTGTTCACAATGCTGAAGGAGTGTTCTGGATGGTAGGTATATTGGTATCATCATCTGATCTGAGTTGCAAGTTGCAGGTTTGGAGGTGCCAGGTGTGGTTTCTAGAAAGGGATGGGATGGGCAACTCCCTCTCTCGGTCGTCTTCAAATTCCTTTCTTTAAAAGCCACGTACACTTATCAATACCTATCAGGCTTACGCCATCTCAACCGCTAACTGTACACCTACCCCATGCCCTTTCAAACTTTCATCTATTCATAAAAATATTTTTTAAATTCAGAACAAAATGTTATAGGTGAGTGTTATGCTATTCCTTCTGAGAGAGGTAGGCTACTCTCAACTTAGTTAAACATTAGTTAATTAATAAAGTTATTTAAGAATGAGATTAAAAATAATTTTTTTAAAAAATAGAGCTATAATTAATAAGAGTTAAAAAAAATTATATTTGAATAAAAATAATTTAATCTATATCATATTTAAATATTAATAAAATATCACATTAAAAAATTAAAGTGTAAAAATAATAACTCCCTTAAGTTATCAATTAATTATTAATCTCAAGACACTCATTGACAAAAAATTTGTTTTGGTAGAGTTTTGTTCAAAGTTTTGAATAGTGATAATCACGTACTACTTGTGTGCATAAGACTTGTATATATATATGCGTATGTCCATCTAGATAGTAGAAAACAATTACGAGGGCTTCTTAATTAATTGAAATGGAAATACTTGCACATATTTGCCACTAAGTAATATATAAAAATAGAAGTGCTTAAAGAGATATTCAATGGTTAATTAAATATTAAGTGCTAGAATAGTTCTTGCGTTTAAATTCTATTATAAACTGATAGATTCAAAGTATGAAAAAGGAATAAGCTATGTATTCTTATTATATACTCTATTCATGAAAATAAAAAGATATACTCTAAAAGTTAGCAGCTGGACTACATGGAAATAATGGGAATGTGTGGCCAGGATATATAATAAGACAGATTAATTAAGTCTGATCCATTCAAAAATGTTTTCCTTTCTGAAAGTGTGTGTTTTTGTGTGTGAATGACTTTATTTCTTGAGGAAGAAAACCCGTGGATTCTGAGTAAGCATTAGAAAAATCACATATAATAGAGAGAACGGCTATATCAATACGATTAGAGGGAGGTTACATTGGCAAAACTCAAAAGCATGCTTAACGAATAGTCAAGGGCGAAGCATTATCATATAAAACCTTCGACTTTCGTCAACAGTCAAGATAGAATAACGTAACAATTATCTTTTAATATATATAGTTTCTTTTTCTTTTGTTGTTGTTGTTGAAATTGTGATAACTTTCACACTATTATTGGAAGCTATGAAATATACGAATAACTATCTAAAGAGGTGAGCGAGATCAGTGGATAAGAATGTTAAGATTCTAATTTCCACTAGTCTGTGAATTGGGTAGAAAATGGAAACAATTGAAAATCAGATATATGTATAATGTATAGTAGGAGTAGAGTGGCGAAATTGGAAATTGCTAATAAATTAATTAAACTATAACTTACTTGTTTTTCTTTCTCTGGTATATGGCAATACAATGGATTAAACTTAAACCACCTATAAACTAATTAAAATATTTTTCACTAACTCATATCTTGTGACTGAAGTATGTATTGTATATCTAGACATATTTGATTTCAATTTTCTTCCCCACTCTGTTCATTTCACATGTGCTTGAGTGGAAGAACTGGAAATTATTTATATTCTTAATTTCTACTCCAAAATATAGAGGAATAAAGACATTTTAGGTTGGTCTTGGGATTCAAAACTAACATCCTAGTAGTTTTGCGATTTATCTCTTAATAAATTGTATTTGTTTTATATGTAGCACTTAATATCTACTTTTTTTTTTTTTATTGTGGATGTAAATATAAACAAAATCAACCCGAGGGGAGAAATTAATATCTTCTAACAAGCCTTATAGTTAGAATTAACCTTAAATTTAAATGGTGAGAGTGCTATATATTAAGATTTATAGGAGAATTGATATTACAAATAAAACCAAAAAAAAAGTTAGAAAGTAATTAATGCCCTCAAGTAAAGAGAATAAGGAGGGAAAGGGCTTTTTTATTGAAATAATGCTTTTTTATAAAATAAATACGGAAATAGGTTACTTTTCAAAGTATTTACCGAAATAGGTTAATTTTTTTGCCTAAAAAATGCTAATGAGTTTTTATCATAAAACGCTAAAAAAATCGTATTTTAAATAGAAAACGTGCAAATAGAAATGCATTTTGTTTAAGAAAATGCAGATTCATTTTGTAAAAAATGCTAAAAGATTTTTCAGCTTTTAGGTTGAAGAAAATGTGGATTCAATAAGTGTTTATTGAAGAAAACGTATAATAGATATGCATTTTCTTCAAGAAATGCTAATTGAATCCGTATTTCTTGAAAAAAAAAAAACACATATTGAATATGCATTTTCTTTAGGAAAACTCCAAACCCCAAAACCCCTAACTCCAAACTCCAACCCTAAACCCCAAACTCAAAAATAAAAATTTCAAATTTTAAACCCCAAATCCCAATCCTAAATCCTAAACCCAAAACTAAAAAAATAAAACTTTAAACCCTTAATCCCAAACCCTAAACTCATAAACCTCAAACTCGAACCCCAAACCTTAACCCTAAAATCTATACCCCAAAACCCCTAACTCTAAACCCTAACCCCAAACTCAAAATTCCAAACACCAAACCCTAAATCCTAAAGTCATANCCTAAACTCATAACCTTAAACCCTAAACTCCTAACCTTAAACTCCAAATCTAAACCCTAAACTCTAAACCCCAACCCCAATCCTAAACCCTAAACCCTAAACCCTAATTCCTAACCCCAACCCCAACCCCAAAAAAAAATTCAAACCCCAAACCCTAATCCTTATTCTTAAATCTTAAACTCTAAACCCTAAATCTTAATCCTTAACTTTAAACCCTAAACTCTAAACCTAAGCTTGGGGTTTAGCATTTAGGGTTTATAGTTTTAATTTTAAGTTTAAAGTTTAGGGTTTAGGGTTAAGAATTAGGATTAGGGATTGGGGTTTGGTATTTGAGATTTTAAGTTTTATTTTTGAGTTTGGGGTTTGGGGTTGGGAATTAGGGTTTGGAGTTTAGGATTTGAGGTTTAGGATTTAGGGTTTANTCCTAACCCCAACCCCAAAAAAAAAATTCAAACCCCAAACCCTAATCCTTAATCTTAAATCTTAAACTCTAAACCCTAAATCTTAATCCTTAACTTTAAACCCTAAACTCTAAACCTAAGCTTGAGGTTTAGCATTTAGGGTTTATAGTTTTAATTTTAAGTTTAAAGTTTAGGGTTTAGGGTTTAGGGTTAAGAATTAGGATTAGGGATTGGAGTTTGGTATTTGAGATTTTAAGTTTTATTTTTGAGTTTGGGGTTTGGGGTTGGGAATTAGGGTTTGGAGTTTAGGATTTGAGGTTTAGGATTTAGGGTTTGGAATTTAAGGTTTAGGGTTAGGAATTAGGGTTTGGGGCTTGGAATTTTATTTTTGAGTTAGGGGTTTGGGGTTGGAGTTTGGAGTTAGGGGTTTTGGGGTTTGAAGTTAGGGATTTAGGGTTTAGAGTTAGGGGTTTTGAGATTTAGAGTTTTTTTTTTTAAGAGAATATGAGTTTTCCTAAAGAAAACGCATATTTATTATGCGTTTTCTTCAATAAATGCTTATTGAATCTGCGTTTTCTTCAACTCAAGCTGAAAAATCTTTCAGCATTTTTTACGAAATGAATTTACATTTTCTTAAACAAAACGCATTTATGTTTGCACGTTTTTTGTTTAAAATGCAGTTTTCTTTAATGTTTTATGATAAAAAATGTATTAGCATTTTTTAGGCAAAAAAAATAACCCATTTCAATAAATATTTTAAAAAGTAACCTATTTTTCGTAATTATTTTATAAAAAAACATTATTTCAATAAAAAAAAGCCGAGGGAAAGCCTACAATTGGATTGATAGATAAGAGAGAAAAGTAAAACAATTTATCCAAAATAAATACAAAGAAAATCTGGTTGTTGTTAGATATAATAAGATCATTAATGTGTCTTTCTTTAAAAGTTTAAGTTTTTAAGTTGAATTAATTTTTGATATGATATCAGAGTCCAAGCTATCAGAAGATCGAATCGATTATTAACAGTTGTTTCAGTTTTAATCCTAGAGTTTTTCGTTACTAGTACTCTTATCTCTAAGTACACCAACTTTCATAAAAATAAAAAAAAAAAGGAACCAAAAACAAGTGTTAACCATGCATGTCTTGGAATTACACTAAGCTCATTGAAAGCATGGTTTGAAAATGAAAACAACTGTAGCTAGCTACTAGCTAGGCTGTGCATGCTTTATAACACTCTTGCTTCAGTTTCTCCGCGCCTTTGACATTTTCTTCATCTCTTGGGTTTCTGAAGTAAACAAGACAAATGCAGTGTGTATTTAACCTGTTGTGCGATAGCTCCAATCCCCACCTCATGCCACCAACCCTTCAAAAAACTTTAACGTTACATTTTTGTTTTGTTTTATATAAAGATCGCCCTTAACCTTAAGTGCTAGCTTCCAAAGAAGCGCCGTAGAAGCAAAAGAGTTACCTACTTTAACGCTTGGACTAGGTTCTGTCAAAGTCTCAGATATTTTCTTATGAACTTATCCACTCTTTCTGCAAACTTGCCTTTCGAACCCTATGGCTAGAAGCATCTTATTTTTTCCTGTTTTAGCCCCGCTTTAACTTAGTGTCTCTATAAAACATGGTTTATATTTACTTATACCGTTTTGCCTTGCTTAGCTGGATTTGGCAAATGCAAATGCTCCCTTGTTATTTTTTATATTTCATAGGGTACCCACGTCTCTGAAAATTTATGGATTTGGTCATTTACTACTTTTAATCTTAAATTGAACTCATGAAATTTCTTTTATTAGAATGAAGAACCCATGAGCTTTATTTCTTATAAAATTGTTTAGTGGTGCATGCTATATATATAGAATATAGATTCTAAATTATAAGTATTATAAAAATATATTATAATACACATTATATGATATGAATTATAATAATTTATGATTAATATAATATTTTATTCAAATTATAATATTATAATAAAATAAAAATAATTATAAATATTTTCAATGAATATTATACACTTTAACTTATTCTTGGTGTTAATGATAATTTTTTAAAATATGATAAGTCTTAATATTTTATAAAATTTATGCCACAATGTTTTTACTTTAAAATTATTTAGAAAAAGATAATATTATTTTCAAAAAGTACATTTTCCCATAAATTTTAGTTTCTTATATCGATAAATTTAAGTTTATATATAATATTAGTAATTTTGAAAGAGATAATATATCAAAATAATTAAATAGCATGACTATATATATCTATACTGAAAATGATTTTTGTATATACTTAAACTCAATCTTAAACCAAGGAAAATGCCATTTGAGCTATTGCTCATTGCCATATTTGAACATGATCAACACATGTTCATGCATTTAATTTGTGATTAAAATTTTAAATTTCTTATCGGGTGCTGTGACGCAAGGTAGATTATTTTATCAAAGTTCGAACATTTTTGGTGTACTAGTTTTTGGGGTGTTACGAGCATGATTGTCACGCGTCATTCATGCTTTTTATGATTTATTTTTAGTTTTATTTCCTTTTCTCTCTCTCTCTCTCTCTCTATATGGTCTTCACTTGCACAACATCTTAAACTAGTTATAGTTGATAATGCAGAACCAAATTAAAGCTGGTTTTATATATGTATCACACCAACTCCAAAGTGTATGTAGAGAGATTTGGGAAAAGAATGTATGAAGACTGCAGAGAAGATGGATCCAGTTTGCAACCTATCAACTGGTTAATTTGTAAATGGTCGTAGCATTCCTTTTCTATTGGGTAAGCTAGAAGAGCAATTTTTTTGTTTCGTATAAGGAAGATATTATTAAGGCTTTGCTTGTCTATATTTTCTACAAAAAGGATATATATATATATATATATATATATGTTGAATCTAGCTAGATCCTTAATTAAGTTGACTGACCATTCCTAAATTATGTGACCAATTGTCTCAATTTCTTGTACATGTTTCGTATTCAATATTTAGTAAGATTAATATTGTCTCGCGAATTAATCTAGTGAGTTTCATGCGTAATGTCTCAGTTGCTTCTTCCACATGCTGTCTAAATCGGTTTATCTGCAGTAAATCTAGTGAGTTTTTATGAAAATTCGTTTTTACATGTACACTCTCGCAACTACTAATTGTTTCTTTCAAGATGAATCACAAGATTATCAAATGCAGCCATTTTGATTTGAAGGTATGATATGTTTTCCCCCAGCTATTGATTTGAGTTTGAATAACTTATGAGCAGTTTCTTTCATTTACATTTTCTAGGTACACGAGAAATGAATTTTGATCTGTTATATTGCATGAGTCATGTTAAAAGGGAAATATTAATGTGATAATACACGGTCAATAAGATTCAAATGAACTTTAAATTTAAGACACAATTCAAGCTCATGTAAAATGACCGGATTCAAATTCTATGAAAACCCTTAAACGATAGGTCACCACTAAAGCATTAGGTCTACCTAAGTATGTATGAAGTTAAGTTAGTGAATGGTGGAAAATTAAAAATTGGTGCAAAGCATGAATCATGAAAGACAACGTAATTAATCTTCTATAATTGTTAGATGGAGTGGTTTAGAGAAATGATATTTGAAAGTATTAATTTGTATTTTCTGATATTGAGATTCAAACTAAATATATATTCGATATTTGGATCATCAATTACAAATTAATTGTATACATTAGGGGCAATCACATAACGAAATTTATATAAAAAATTTTAAAAGATTTTAGTGAAGGACAACACACATATGCGGCTCGTATTCTACTATTTGTTTGATTCAAAATTTGATATTTGCTTCTTGCCTACATCAGTATGCTTTAATATATTATATCATTTTTCATATAAAAAAAATATTATATAATTTATCACATTCCAGAATAAAGATTAGTGAGAAAAATATTTATATGGTTTTAAAAAGGGAATATTTTTATTAGGGTCTCTTGTAGTTCGTGCCATATTTATGTTTAAAAATTACTCTCTGCTTTAGAGTGATGAAATCATTATGAGTAAACATACAAAAATTATTAGTTACGAGACAAGAAAGTGGTTATTATAACCAAACATGCAATGACGATCACTTTATTGTTCATGATGACCACTGGTCATAATGTGGTCATGAGTGATCATTGTTAGAGTACTTACTTGCAACAAGTGTACATTGGCTAGTATTTCTTTTGAAACAATTATATTTTATGGAATTAATTTATTTTAAAAAATAATAAAAAGAAGAAAAGCTACAATCTAGTGTGAAAAATATAATTCTTACTTGTTGAACCGTAAATATATATATATATATATATATATATATATGATAAACTGCGTACTAAGTTGATGATATATTTCTTTTGCACATGTACCTAGTATTAAGAAAGAGAACCAAAATTTTATATTGATGCCTTTGATAAGGATCGCTTTATGATCACACTTTGATCTAACACGTGGATTTATGCTTAAATAAAATAAAATATCTAACGTAAATTAGCTTTAAAATTTATTATTATTTTTTGGCTAAACATTGGGTCAATGTCATAGTACATTTTTTTTTTAGATGGCATACGAAATTTTAAAACTTTATTATGAAAATCTACTACTGTATTATGGTGTGAACATTTCTAGTAGTATCAGAAAAATATCGGTGCTACTTTTATTTAGAATTTAACACGTGGACCTTTTCAAAATCATATCCGTTGCGTCAAAGGTAAAAAAATCATCCAATAAAAAAAAATTCTATGATATTATATGAGTATGTCATATTACACTGATGTCGCAATGATACGTAATTTTTATATTTTATTGAATATAAATATAATATATTTTATTTTTTAAAATTAAAAATAATTAATTTTTACACATGTCATTTATATATTAGCTAATTTCATGTAATATGACATATTATATAAATATGAAAAGTATCTAAAAAACCTCCTAAAAAGGGTAAAAAATCATAAAAATAAATCTTACACGTTAGTTTGTAAATCTAAAATACTTAAATTTAGACTTTGTTTTCAAGAAAGGAGATGTTGCCATATTTTCACGCTTTTGATTAAATATGTGCTAATTTTTTTGATTGGATTCATTTTTTTTTTAATTACACATGAGGTTTCCTCTGAAAAATAATCTCTTATTTCACTCCATCATTTGTCAATTTTTTTTTAAATCATCTCTAATGATTAAAACTTGATCTATATTTTTATTTTACTCCATCGTGCTTTTGATTAATCTTTTTTTTTTTTTTATAATGTAAATATACAATTCGTAGATAATATATTTATCTTAGGTAAAAATAAAGAAATAGTTTCACTAAAGAACCAATACTATTGTTTTAATATTGAAAACATATAATATGTCATTTTCCATTGATTTCTTGCATTGAATAAGCTATTCTCACCTAAAGATACTCTATACTTTCAAGCTTTTCTAAACTATTTTCTAAAAAGTGTGATTAGTTGTTGTAAATTTGAAGTTGTGCCCCCTTTTCTGAGGAGGATTTATAATATGAGAAATTGATGGGGAAGGAGAAAATGGCATAAATTAGGGGGGCAAAATTAAGAAGACCAAAAGAGCAAGTCTAGATAAAAATCCGCTGTTGGAACAGCCCACTGGAATTCCAAGCATGGCCCCTGGTTTTCACTCTCTCAAACCAACTGTATTTCTCTTTCAGCCAACCCTAGTCTTTATACCTCTTTTATATGCCTCTGAAATCCTCACCCACCATCTACTTCATCAACAGAGATGCCAATTTTCACCTCTCTGTCTACCTTTTACCCTTCACCTTGTACAAAACCGTCCTAGAATTTGTACCCCTTGTTACCGTATATCCCATCCATGCTCTAATCCCCTGTTTCCTCTGTTCTTCCTATTCCTCTATCATTTTTGGGTCATTTTGGTTTCTGGGTCTGTTTCTATTGCAGTTTCAGAGTTTTCTGCAATACCCATTTGCGATAACCCAATTCTGCATACTCCCTTGACCTTGTTCACCTGAAAGAGCTCTAGAGCTAGAGGCATTCTGTGGTGGGAGTGGATTCTGAGCTTAAAATTCAGATCCTAATTCTGCATTCTGCTAGTTATTAGCTTGGTTTTGTTCTGAATTTGAATGGGGATTGAGAGAACACTGGCTGATAGGAAAGGCAAAGACTTTTGTGAATTGCCAAAAGAGACCAATACGAATACCAAATCGAAGAAGAGCCGGCGAAGGCAGAAGAAGATGCGGCCGGTTCAGAAACTCTTTGACACTTGCAAGGAAGTCTTTGCCTCTGGGGGGCCTGGGCTTATTCCACCCCCTCTAGACATTGAAAAGCTAAAGTCTGTTTTAGGTATGTGGTCCAATCATAAATGTGAATTTATCAAATTTTTAATTCTAATGTGCTTTTCTCATCTGAGTGTGCTTCTGATGTGAAATTTAGATCAGAATGAAGCTCTTTCTGCCATTTTTCTCTGGTAGCAGAGACAATTCCACTGGGCTGCATGTGAATTTGGTTTTCTTTCTTTCTGTGTTCGGCCCCCACCAAAATTATCCCCCTTTTCTCGTAGCAATTTGCTTTCCTGAATTTGAATTGGGTGAATTTCCCCCTGTCTCTCATTCTTTGTTTGACTCCTCAATTTTAATTATTTTTGCTCCAATTTCACCTTTTGCAACAAAAATTGATTAATCTGGCGGTGTGTTCTGTGCTCCTATGTGTACTAATTATATTTTCCTTCCTCGGGGTGGGATATGCTTTTGTGTCTTGCATGCATTATATATAAATATACTAAGTGCTTTCAGCTATCAAATAAAAAATGATTGTTACCATGTGCTTCTTGCTCCCCCAAGAGATTACAGGTTCAGTTCACAATGTAATGTCAACCTCCTTTTCTAATATAATTGAGGTATCATGCATAGCACACCCAATTTCATTCCTTTTGATCAAGCATTATCTCTGAGTAACATAAATGTGGATAGTTTAGAGTCACAATGCCTCTAATTTGGAATTCACGCACACACAAATGCCTAATCCACATCGTTATCTGTGCAATAATGCTGAGAATTCTATTACCAATTGATATTGAAGGGATCTTTAATTTGCTTTTCGTTGTTTGAGTTTCATATGCTTTGTAAAGCATGAACATTGACCTCCTTTCGTGCAGATGGTATAAAACCTGAAGATGTTGGTGTGAACCCTGAATTGGAATTTTTCTGGCCCTTGCCAGGTCGAAGATTGCAGCGAATTACATACCTGCATATCTTCGAGTGCGAGAAATTCTCGGTATTGAGGCTAATTTGAGCTGGTTTTCATGATGAATTACACAGAGAAAATTGCTTTTTTATTGATGTCACTGTGTTTGTTATGTTGGCTGCAGATGGGAATATTCTGCTTGCCACCTTCTGGTGTTATCCCTCTGCACAATCACCCAGGAATGACGGTTTTCAGCAAGCTTCTGTTTGGGACCATGCACATCAAATCATATGATTGGGTTGTTGACTTACCTGCTGACACTCCCACCAGCATCAAACCATCATCAGAAACAGAAAGTGAGTCTTTTTGATTTTTTGGTCAATTCTATGTTGTACTATTTCCCTATTTTTTGTCTAGTTTAGAGTTCGTACAAGAAAGTTAATTTGAGAACAGAGTACATAAATAGAAAAAGTTGTGTTATTTTCTTCTCTCCTTCCCTTTGTCACTCACTCACTCACTCACTCTCTCTCTATGTTAGTTATATAAATATTTTTGCTAGGCATATATAGCAGCATAGAGCATGGGCATTTATGTGTAGAGCATGCTTTGATTGGGGGAAAATAAAAAGAAAAGAAAAAGCAAACAATTGATTAATTCGTGTCATGAGAAAAATTTAGTGGAAATGCATTGTTGATTGGCATCACCATAGGACAAAACCTATAGGTAGTATATAGCAGCTTGATTAAGATATCCCATTAGAACCCCCCAAAATTTCTCAGTTGCAAATTGGAGCTTATTTGGGTGGAAGAAAAAGAAAAGAGGGTGTGGAGGCAGACACTTCCTTTTTACATAATAATGACCTACTTAGAAGAAGATTGATGGAGTTAAGACTATGTTATTTGTAGTTTTAAATATCTTAGTTTCATTGGTTCCCCTTCTCTGCCAAGAAAAAGAGAAAGTAAAGAAAATAATTTGCATGTTCCAATTATGCAGTCCAGCCTGAGGTTCGATTGGCTAGAGTTAAGGCTGATGCAGACTTCACTGCTCCTTGCAATCCGTCCATCCTATATCCTGCTGATGGAGGCAACATGCATTGCTTCACAGCTGTGACTGCGTGCGCTGTTCTCGATGTGCTCGGTCCTCCATACTGCGATCCTGATGGCCGGCACTGCCAATACTACCATGATTACCCGATTGCAAACTTTTCAGGTATCTCACCATTGACATCATTTTTTTTTCCTTCACTTTTCAGCAATGGTAAATTCACGTGTTGTTGTTTTACCTGCTAAATCTTACCTTTTTGAATTTGACTTAAGTTGAAGGATTATCTATACCAGAAGAGGAAAGCAAATGCTATGCTTGGCTGCAAGAGAGGGAGAAACCTGAGGATTTAGAAGTAGTTGGAAGAATGTACAGTGGCCCAAGATTTAAGGAGGAAGTAAGCTGATTCATGTCACCCATCTACTCTATCACCGTCAGCATCTATTTTCTGTAGTCCGTAGCTATTGTCAAATATCCATGCATGCCAGTCTCCTGTCCAGCAGTGAAACTTCTCTTTTTTCTTTCTTTTGGCCATTCAGCGAAACTTCTCTTTGGTCTTTGTTCTTGTACTTTTCTGGATTCTCTCTCTCTCTTCCCCCCCCCCCCCCCCCCCCCC
>QAOA01004830.1:434961-451938 GCA_003255065.1 Cercis canadensis
TTTTTTAATTGGAACATGAGTCGGTAGATGCTGTTATCAGTCTACAGTTAATGTACATATCAAAACAGGGAAAGGGACAAAAGAGAAATGCTGCACCGGAAACTGAAATTAACATGAAGGTGCATCGATCTAGTTTGTTTGAATTGCGCCTCGTTTTGTAGCGGGGCAGCTAATTTCATTACATTTACCTTCTTATGAAAGCTAGACATTTGATGTAATCAGTTGGTACATGCTTGAGGTTCCCATAAAATTATAAGTTCGTGTCATTTGATAATTGTCCTTTTTTTTTTTATTTTTATTTTATATATAGCTTTTCAATTTAATTTATTTTATTCCTTGCTTTACATGTGTAGGAAGAGGGAGGACATTGATTAGCTAATGTCTCCTTTGGTAGTAGCTACTGTTTTTTCACAAAAAATAAAAACAAGTTTTGGCTCTTGAGCAGTTGGGCTTGACTAGCCTAATGCCTTGACGAGCATGTAAACGATGGATTTTAAATGTATGAACTTGTGAATTCATTGAATTTGCTAAATTTAGCTGCTAAGTTTAGTGCTGGACGTTATATTAAAGCCTAAACTTGATACTCAAAATATGTCTAGCTAAGTTAAGGTGTAGTGGAGGTTTAGCCAAGTTTAGGTCCAAATCTGCAGCAGTTTAGTTTTCAGATTTATTGCCTCAGTCATTTAGAAAATATCTGTTTCTATTACTTCTGCTGAAAATTCTGTATATGTTCATCTGTTAGAATGCATTGTAGAACTCTAATTTATAAAGAGTTGGAGTAAGTGACAAGGAAATATTGTGCTAGAAAGACCTTAGGAGTGTGAGTCTGATCCCACCCTAATCTTACACTTAGAGCGTACGTTGTGACAAGTGAGACATTTCTTAGTGATTTTGCTCTCCCGACATGAATATTTTATCTTTGTCTCTTAGAATGATAGAACCCTAATTTATAATTTGGGATAATCCCTTACAATGAAAGATAGATATAGATAGTTGAAGTAAGTTAGAAGGAAGTTGTGCTGGAAAGATCTTAGACATGTGAGTGTGAGTCTGTGAGTATGATGGTATCTTATATGTATTCTAAGTCTTGGGGGGTTAAAGTGTTGTTATTAGTGATTTAGCTCGCGACACAGAGAGCTATTCGTGAAATAATCTGAGATCTTTGAGTGCTTATTGATGAAGGAGTTTTAAGTAGGTGGTATTATTCTATATTGCTATTTTCATCTCTTAGCAAGTAAAGTCCAGGGACCTCTAAACGTACAAAGTTTACGCGAGTTTAACAACAATGCCAATAACAATGATTTAATGCTTGTGTTCTCTTCCGTTACTGCCGAGCTTCTTTATACAAATAATCTTGTTGGGTTGGTTTCAGCTAACCAGCTTTGAAGTTGGGTAGCTTCTTTATAATTCAGCGATATGGAGATAACGCATAACTTGTCTCTTTCTATTTCATTCATCACAATGGATATTATTAAGGCATGCATTGATCTAAGTCTTTACAACAAGCTTCGAAGGATCAAATTGGCACTTTTCCATGCATGCCCCTTATATATATATATATATATGATTCCTATCTCTGAGAGATATATCACTGGAGGGAAAGCTGGCCTCTTGTTCGTGTGCGCAGTTGTACTTGCATGCATGCATGCATGTCAGTGACGTCCGTACTATAATATAATTCATGTGTGTGAGGGATACTAATCCCGAGGCTGCTATTTTCTATATAAGTAAACAAATATACCATTCTTCTTCGTGTACTGCTATTTTCAGTTTTTGCGATACTCTGTACATGAAATACACTAGTTTCCATGGAAACTGGCGTGTTNGGGAAAGCTCGCCTCTTGTTCGTGTGCGCAGTTGTACTTGCATGCATGCATGCATGTTAGTGACGTCCGTACTATAATATAATTCATGTGTGTGAGGGATACTAATCCCGAGGCTGCTATTTTCTATATAAGTAAACAAATATACCATTCTTCTTCGTGTACTGCTATTTTCAGTTTTTGCGATACTCTGTACATGAAATACACTAGTTTCCATGGAAACTGGCGTGTTGACAGTATCGAGCTACTTGCGAGTTGTAAATAATATCACAACTTGTTGGTCAATACTACAACGTAACCCCCATGTTCTGATGCTATTTGCAAGTTGGTCAGCACCGTTTTACCTTCACATGTTGGGGCTCAAATGACGGGTTTGCTTGCTCTTGCCTTACTAGTTGTGGAGGTTTTGGATGATTATTGGGTTGGGTTTGGCAGGAGTATTGATTTGGGTTGCAGAGGATTAATCATAACCCAAGCCCCAATATTGATAAAATAATATTCAGTATCGAGATATGCAGATATTGAGTAATCTGTAAATAATTCTAACTTTTAATCTATTTGGTGTGGTCTAATGATTAACGATAGTTCAAGTAATTTATTAGATATATTAAGTTAAACTAGTTGAAAAGAAAAAAAGACTTGGGAGATATTTCCTTTCAATAATTTGGCTTGTCGGCTGGACTAAATATAGCATTAGAATTAGTATAGCTTTTTATCTATTGACTATTGTAATGAGGTCCCTGGCATAAATCAGTACGTTTTTGAAGTTGACATTACATGCGTCAGCTATTTACATGATTCAATCTAGCAGTGGTTCTTTAAAGAATATTTTAATTGTGGTCCAAAAATGTATTTATGTGGCTTATAGGAAAAAATTTAATTTAATTTAATTTCTCTTTGAAGGTTTTTTTTTTTAATATACATAATAATAAAATAGCCTTTTGATTTGAACCACTTTGAGTTTTTGCAATAATTTAGGCGAAAAATACAAAGTAAAAAGGAGTGATGTTATCGACATACCTATAAATTTATATACATTTTTTTTTTTATATTTGTATAAATTTATTTTATTTCATAAAATAACTATTAGAAAAAAGCTTAAAAGTAGGTAAATAATGCAATTACTTACTAACTTGATGAACTACATTATTACATGGTTACAATGTTTATTCTTCTCTTTGAAAATTTGGATTCGAGTCTCACGGTAGCTTCATAATACTAGCTTCCAAGAAATTGTATGCGGCAAAAGATATTAAAGCTAGTTGTTGACAAAGAATTAGTAACAACCAATTGTTTTTAGCTATCTAAAATTTAATTGCCTAGTTATATATATATTTTTATATAAACACTAATTACTCATAGTATCACCCTGATAAAGGTTGAAATCAAATACATGTTATAAATTATTCAAACTTCTTTATTACCAGTACATATCAAATGGCTTGTTCTGTTATTTCTTTTGTCTAAAAAAATGACAATACCTCAAGTCATTAGAGGTGATCAGTTTCTTCTTAAATTATACTAAATTAATTTATATATACAGGTGGATCTTATCAAATTTAATTAGGAAAGATTCTTCAAGTTTGAACTAGCTCCCAAATAGGAAAACGTTCATAACTTATCAAATGAGGTCATACAACCTAAATAACATGTTCAACTAGTCACTTAATTCAAAGGCTAATCCAGATCATTGATCTACTTTACTAAAATAAACTACAAGTTGCATTAAAAGTCTCTGGCTAGCCCATTAACAATGAAATTTAAAATCTTGTGGTCTCTATAGACTGACGCAATTATTGGACCACCATAACTAGTTTGACTCTGCTATACTTTTAAACAAATGCTTCTTAACTTGCAAATTATGTAACATTGTCTGCAAAATTTAAACCATAAAAAAAAAATTTAAGTAGGTTCAATTGATGCTATCATGTGTACGTATAATGTAAAATAGTATTATAATTATACATTACTCTTTAAAAAAATAAAAATACTCATTCTTTCAGACAGAAAACTGTTTCTTTAAAATTAAAAAAGTGTTATTTAGACACTTTTTTTTAGTTAAATAATTTTTTTGTCTCTAAATTATTTCTCAAATATCACTTTAATTATTGATTTACTTTTTGTATCATTTTAGTCCTCAAATAATCATTTTACTTGTTAAATCAGTCATTTAAATAATTATTTTTAGTGCTGCAAATGACTGATTTAGCGGATAATATGATTATTTGATGATTAAAGTGACACAAAAAAATAAATCAAAAGCTAAAGTGACATTTAAAAAGTGACATTTAAAAAATAATTTAAAAAATAGTTTTTTTTTCAAACCACTCTTACATCAACACAGATGTATAACCAATGGCATAAACTTTCTTAAACTTTTTGTTTTCGAAATCTTTACTGTACAAGTGTAGATATGTTCAAGTGTAAGAATAGTATAAAGAGAAAAAATGTTGGACATAAAATTAATCTTTTAAATATTAATAATTGATCATGTCAAGCCACAATAAGTTGAAGCTTTTGCACTAGTCTTGGAACACAGGAGTTAGATAGATTAGCAGCCTACAAAAGTAACAATTAACAATTTACGTTAGACCAATAGGAAGAAGTTTCAATATTGCTAATACATTGACTAGTAATTTCTTACAAGTTTGGATTAAGACTATTTCTAACTGCATATAATAGAAAACATAAAACAACTGATGACGGAATTTTACTTATTTTCACCTTCTCATTTTCCTCCCTGCCAAGCACCCATAAGCCTTAACCTATTATATCAAAACACAAAGTGAATATAGTAATTGTTAGATAAAATATCGTGGTAGGGATCACCAATATAAACAAGAATTGATACTTATTTACATCATTTATTGTATTTATATCAAGAGAACTTTCTCATGCTACTTAGCATTTTTCAAACTTCAAAATAATTGGTTTCTCGACAACATTGATGAATTGCTTGTTTATTTACATGAAGAATCATTAATTTTATAGACGACTTGTTCATAAACAACTGATGAAAAGCATAAAACATGGTGTATTAAAAATTAAGTACATGACATGAGAATGGATAAATGGAAAGGAGGTCAATGTCTATGGACAGCAGTGCACTTGTGTACAAACAGCGTATGGACCGCGCTTTGACAGTGAAACAAGGTTGCACCACACCATGCATTGACAAATGACAAAGACTCCATTGAGGTCACTTGCCGCCAGAGCCAACCGTTTAGGTTATATATATATATATATATATATATTTCACCTTTGACTGCTTAGCCATGTGACGTCCTCTGATCTGTACGAAGCTTCAACCATAGTACTGAGTAATATACAATTTGCATACCAAAATTCAGCTCTTCCTTCTCTGTCTTAGCCTCATTAGTGACTTAGATTTTAAAAATATGATTAATTTAATCTTGCAATATTAATAAACTAAGAATGAGCTTAGCATTGGTGTTGACATATTTCGAGGCGTACGTGGCTGCGTAATGGGCGTGGATGAACACTGAGATCTGAATTTGTTTATACCAAGTCTTTTGAGAGAGTTGATTGGTTTATGAATTTGGCATGTATAAATATGGAGTTTTGAGATAGTGAAGGAGGTCTACTTGTGAAGCAATAATCGAGGACATGTCCAAAATGGCTAGTCCTTGTGGTGCAGTGATAGAAGAGAAGAAGGATGCTTCCATTTCCCATGAAGAGGGTTGCTGTGTTCAAGAGGTTGGAAAGGTACACAAATCATTTCAATCTCCAATTTTCTGGTTTCTTCTTTCGAAATCTCCATTGCCTAGTCATTCTGAATCTTTTTTTTTTTTTTTTTTGCTCTCAAGAGTCATCCAAATGGGTGTGTGAGATTGAACTGCATAATTCACCAAGAAATCTTCAACTTCTGTACCAAATAACAAAAGAACAAGAAATAAAAAAAGAAAAAAGAAGAAGAAGAAGTAAAGGCCTTCCCCACCTTCAATTCAATAATTTTGCTAATTTTCTGTTTCTCAGGATGAATTGGTTTCATTGTATGATCGATGTGGGACTTTTATCTTTTATCACCATGGCTAAAAGTATTCGTTATGGGATGAAGTTTGAAGTTTTTTATTCATAGACAGAAAATGCACAAAGAATACAGTTTAAGTTATTTAAACAGATCATAACTAAAAGTTTGGTGAGAAAGCTAGATGTAAGAAATTAAATAATGAAAATCCTTTTTTATTGTTAGTTTGAAAATGAAATGATAATATGTTTGTCAAAGGAATAGCATTGTACGCGCAAACAGATTGTTATAATTTTGTTCATAATTAGAATATTTGAAGGATCAGATCTTATGATTTAGGCTTGATTGTTTAAGGAACACTGCGTATAGAGGGGTTGCCATTTTATGCACAATACAAGTGCTTTGGCATCAAATATACAATAGAAGTTATAATAAAGAATAAAAACCGTTTCTTCTAACTTCAACATTATTGGTTGTCTTTGAAACATAATAATGTCTTCTACTATTTAACTCGTGATTCAAAAATGAGTAAAACCCCTTTTTAGTCCTTGAAAAATACAATTATTGACAAATTCGTCTTCCAAAAATTTTCAGTGACAAATTGGTCATTGAATTATTATTCTGTCTGACAAATTAGTCCTCTGGTACTTTAATGAAAAAAGTTCTGGATCCCTACAGACCCATTTCCTAAATTTTTTTCACTGATCTTGCCTAGCTATATTTAAGCTCTCATTTTCTTATTTAAGTTCTCATTTTTTTTTCACTAATCTTGCCTACTAGAGGATTAATTTGTCAACGAAATAATAATTCAAGGACCAATTTGTCACAAAAAATTTTTGGAGGACGAATTTGTCAGTGATTGTATTTTTTAGGGATTTAAAAAGGGTTTTACTCTTCAAAAATTGTGTAAGAATATTGCTCTTAATTTTACTCTATATTTATTTTAATCTAGAAACCTTTTCTTCTAACTTATTATTGGTTGTCTTTGAAACATAATAACGTCTTCTGCTATTTAACTCGTGATTCAAAAATTGTGTAAGAATATTGCTTTTAATTTTACTCTATATTTATTTTAATCTAGGATGATGAACTCAAATCAGCTAAAGCTGAGATGGGTGAGGTGAAAGAAGAAAATGAGAGATTGAAGATGATGCTAGAGCGAGTTGAAAAGGATTACCGGTCTCTACAACTGTGTTTCTTTGATATTCTTCAGAAAGAAGCTTCTAAAAAAGGTGTAGAAGATTCAGTTACTTCCCTTGATGAAACTCAAGAGCCAGAGATGGTGTCACTTTGTCTTGGAAGAAGTCCAAGGGAGCCTAAGAAAGATGGAAGAAATGGGAACTGTAGCAAACCAAAAGAACATGAAGATTTGGAGTTAGCTAGCAGCCTCACACTTGGATTAGATTCCACATGTCAGTTGTCAATGGAGCTGGTGTCTGAGAGCTCAGAAGAGCCAAAGGAAACAGAAGCTGCGGGGGGAACATGGCCAACAAATAAATCACTAAAGGCAAGAAATGGAGATGATGAAATTTCAGACCAAAAGCCCATCAAGAGAGCTAGGGTTTCCGTGAGAGCTAGATGTGACACTCCCACGGTTGGTATTATTTATGGAAACTTATATTGCCATAGTTATCAACACCAACTTTGTGCATATTTGGTTTATCGTTTACAAGTCCCCCAAATTTAAAGCTGCTCTAATTAGCTTTCACGAGATAGAAGTGATTTTGCAGCATCTTACCACTAAACTAAACATTGTTTTAGTATTCTTACGAGCTTTACTTTTAAATTGAAGATGTGATCTGTAAGTCTAATAATAGCAAGTGATATTCATTCCAAACAGATGAATGATGGATGCCAATGGAGGAAATACGGACAAAAAATAGCGAAAGGGAATCCATGCCCGCGAGCATACTATCGTTGCACAGTTGCACCAGCATGCCCAGTCAGGAAACATGTATGCACTATAGAAATAGTTATACAAATTCAAGTTGTTGTCTATAGATAGAGTCAAGTGATCACCAACTTACTAGACTACATGAATTTCAGGTGCAAAGATGCACGGAGGACATGTCCATCTTAATCACCACATATGAAGGAACACACAACCACCCACTTCCAGTTTCAGCCGCTGCCATGGCTTCCACCACTTCTGCTGCTGCTTCCATGCTATTGTCAGGTTCTTCAACATCTCAGCCTTCAAGTCACAGTTCTGCACCTTGTGGAACTGCTCCTACGGTACTCAATGGTCTAAATTTCAGTCATTTTGACCAATCAAGAGCAAATCAGGTCTTTTTGCCCAACCCTGCAGCCTCGCCATTGTTCCCTACAATCACTCTAGACCTGACTTCTGCTTCATCCTCTTCACCAACTCATGTCACTCGTTTACCTTCTAGCTTTGCTTCAACCCCAAGATATCCCCAAACAAATCTAAACTTTTGTTCACTGGAGCCCACCATTGTACCAACTGTGTGGGGTAATGGATTCCCTAATAATGGCACATTGCCTATAGACAAAACCCCCATGAGGTCATTTAACCTGGGAAATCAGTTTCAAGAACATTTCTATCAGCAGTGCATGAAGAATCAAGCTCCTTCACGAGAGGCTTTGGCAGAAACCCTAACCAAAGCAATCAGTACGGACCCGAGTCTTCGCTCAGTAATTGCTGCTGCAGTAACATCTATAGTAGGACAAGGATCAACCAACAGGAACCAAGGAGGAGGAGAGATTTCAGGTCCAGGTTTAAGCTTGAAGCTGGGATATCAACATCCTCCAATTGCTTCTACTACCAATCCATTGAGCCAGAATGGGAAAGGATTCTTATCAGGATACTTCAACAGGTTGTCGTCTTCGAGTTCTCGGAATGGAGGTTTGATGCTTGTTCAACCTCCATTGCCATTTTCTATCTCTAAGAGTAGCACACCTCCGTCCATTATTGATCAGATCAACCATTAGGTTCCAAAAATCAACTCAGATATTATTAGCATCTTTTTCTCTATATTTTGGATAATGTTGCAGGAGAAAATCTGCTCAAATGAAATAGGCTAGATGTACTCTAAAATTACCTTTGTAAGAGATCCTATCACTTTGTGGATGTCAGAATAGGATATAGAAATACAAAAGGTGAAAATTACAACTAAAAGGAAAGCCATAAATGAATCTTGTCATCCCCTGATACGAGCAAGGTTTTAAAAATTAAATTGGATTGTTCGATTCAACCGGTCGAATCGGTATCCAATTAATAAAAATGGTTAGGAATATAATTGGAGAGACGGTTAAACTAATAAAAATTGGTACGAATTTGTGTGAACTAATAAAACTGATGAATCGATTTTCAATAATCGGCCGGTTCACAATTTTTTTTTTTTTTTTTTAGTTTTTCCGCTGAAAAGGCGTCGGCCTTTTGAAATTGAAATGCTCACCCTCCCCTTTGAGCTCCTCCTTTAGCTTTTCCCCAAATCTCTTCCTCCCTCACTGACTCGCTCTCTCTCTTTCACTTCGGCCTGCTCATCCTTCTGCTTGCTGCTGCTCTCTTCAAGCTCTTTTTACTGCTCTCTTCCACTCCCCACAACTAGCACGTTCAACAGTTACTGCTTTTTTATTGATTGCCTCGGTGGTTTTTTCATTGATTGTGTCGGTAATTTTTTCTGGGTTTTGCTGGTTGTTTTTTGGTTCATTGCTAGTTTGTTTTGGGTGTGCTGAATTTCTGAAACAGTTGCATTATATTTTCCTTGCTTGTGTTTTTCTTGGGTGGGGCGGTTAAATTGCGGAATGTTTATAACTTTATATGCTGCTGTTTTGGGGTANCCTCACTGACTCGCTCTCTCTCTTTCACTTCGGCCTGCTCATCCGTCTGCTTGCTGCTGCTCTCTTCCGCTCCCCACAACTAGCACGTTCAACAGTTACTGCTTTTTCATTGATTGCCTCGGTGGTTTTTTCATTGATTGTGTCGGTAATTTTTTCTGGGTTTTGCTGGTTGTTTTTTGGTTCATTGCTAGTTTGTTTTGGGTGTGCTGAATTTCTGAAACAGTTGCATTATATTTTCCTTGCTTGTGTTTTTCTTGGGTGGGGCGGTTAAATTGCGGAATGTTTATAACTTTATATGCTGCTGTTTTGGGGTAATTTGGGATATGAATCAAAGGAAGAGGACAAGCAGAATAGAGAGAGAACCATCATCAATTGGATCAACTAAGCGTCAATTTTAAGTTCAGCCACAAGACAAGTCAGATAACAAAAGGAATTGAAAGCCTCTGTGACTTGTGAGCGGAACTTCAAAGTGCAAACCCAGTCACAAGGGTTTAATTCTTCAGCTGCTCTTCCCGTGCAGTATCTGGGCAGCTTTTTTATATTAACATATTGGTTTTTTTTTTTAAAAAAAAGAAATTAATACCATAATTGGGGTTAGCTACATGACTACTAGACTAAAATTAAAAATATGCTCTATATGAAATCTCTATAGCCCTTCTTACAAATCTAATGCCATGCTTTCCAGGGTGATGCAGCAGCAACTCTGTTTTGTAGTTTGGTGTATGTCAAGTAATGGAAACATGTAGAACAGATAACTGTTCTGGTGTTATTTAAGAGTTCTTCCCTCAAAAGCGCAAAAAGTTACAACAAAGACAACTAAACCATCAAATACATTTTTCATGTACTTGTATTTTCTGTCTTAGTATTGATCAATTCTAATTTTGTGCAACTTGTGATACATAACGAGAAAATAAGGCAATATAAGTCATTATCAAAGAACAGACCAAACACAATACTTATGCGAATGGAGGATCCTCTTTTATTTTTAATAATAACACTTATGTAATCAAAGGAAAAAGAGAGTGTTCTTTGGCAAGGACTTTTCTTTTAAGATATGCAGAAGGATTGGACAACATTATTGCATTTTTTATATTTTGTAGCTTTTCCTTTTATTTTTAATAATAACACTTAAATTTAATGATTTGTGTTGCATGCTCTATGTTTTCTGTGTGAATTTTTAAATTTAAAAAAAAATTGAAGTTAAACCTATTCGACTGGCAGTCCGACCAGTCCAACCAATCATTTTTTGCCACACCGATTTAATTTTTAAATCATTGGATGAGTACCATACAGTTTTAAAATACAAGAGTCCATCAGATAATTGTAAGAGTCTGAATTGCTAATTTGTACAATGATCAAATTACTCGAAGAAACAAAATAAAAGGATCCACTTTTGGTCATTTGGATTAATCTGAGAATCAATGAACAGTGTTGGTCTATGGCCAAAAATAAGAAAATCAACGTTCTTAATGTGATTGGCAGTGTACAAAGGATAGTATCCTACTGGCTTTTCCATCTTTTTGCAGTTTTTCCCCTTTTGCAAAGGAAAATGCTTTTCCTTTAAAAAATAAAAATGCAATCCATAACGTTTATGAATTTAGAAAATTCACAGATTTATCATCAAGTGACAGTGATTTATGAAAATTCAAGTTATTGATTGCTGAAATTCAATGTAAGGTGAGCTTTAGATGAGCCAGACACCTCGGTCATCAAGGATGTCATCCATGTCTTAAGGTAGAAGCAACTTTTAAAGCAACATACTTCATTTACCAAACCGACCAGGAGGAAAAAAAAGGCTCAGCACATGCACAGGGCATGAGTCCTGCAATTAACAACTAAAATTACATAAAATAATTTGTTTATTAAGGGATTTTAGCAGGGTTGTCACCATATATTGGAATGAATGGCAACCTTGACTCACTGTTTATGTACAACAGATGACTCCCTCTACTTTCAGAAAAGAATAACCTCTGACCTCCATTTCCCGCCAAATAACACAGAAAAAAGGAAGAATAATGATTCAATTATTACAAAGCAATTTTGTAAAGAAACTAAATTAGCTATGAGATTGATGGACCGCTATATAGAAGCCTCTGTCAAAACCAGCATGCTACTTTCACTGTTTTCTTTATCTTTTCATGCAGCTGCCGCTCTGTAATAATATTTTCTATATAGATTCTTCCGAGGGAGCTAGTATCCAAAACCTACCAAGCAGACACAAAAGAGAAAGAGGGGAAAAGTTCAGTCACTTGATAAAATGGTCATCGGAATGACCATCTCGGAAATTGTACTGCTTACAATGTAATACAAAGAGAAGTGTCTGAACCAAAACAATTTAAAGCACATGAACAAAGCCAAAGCCAGAAAGCGTACTTCGAAGTCACTTGCAAGCTAGAGGTCCAATGATAATAAATCACATATCAGGCCTTTACCCATATACACCTATGGTTTATTTTGATTTAATGAACAATATATACCCAAAATGTACAAAACAAATAAAACTAATGTATTACTTATTTTCCCAAAGTTTGAATTCAGCTCAACTTTCAGGTAGAATACCACTCTCCCTTAGATGCATCATAATTTTATTAGAATATAAGAGAGAAAGTACAAGTCTTACCAATTATAAATTCACCATTACTTGCAAACATTTTAACTATGAAACCTTCAATAGCTCATGAAATGCCTCCTGCGGTATATCAACAGAACCCACCCGTTTCATTCGCTTCTTTCCTTCCTTTTGCTTCTCCAATAACTTCCTCTTTCGAGTAATATCGCCACCATAACACTTGGCAAGAACATTTTTCCTCATAGCCGAAATCCTAATATCAATACAGAGAGGTTTAACATATCAGTTTTATCCAAGAAAAAGTTTTATCATATCAGAAACAAAGAGGTTACTTCAACATCCTTAAGGTATGCCAACCAGAGACTTGTTTGTCTGCATTTTGCTTGTTAGGGGCTTGGAATCCATCTATTTTAAGTCCATTGGATATGAACCACTTACCAATAAAAAGACACTGATTGAGATCAATAACTACATATAAAAAACACAAGGTTCCACACTAAACACCCACTGAATAAGTAGCCCAAGATGACACGTTAACATAAAATTTTAAACTGAAACTTACGTTTCCCTTGCTATAACCTTTGACCCAATTGCAGCTTGTATGGTTATCTCGAACATTTGCCTGTTCAAAATGTAGAGAATCTTGAGATGAGTTGAAATTAAAGCAGAAGTGTTAAAATAATTCCATTATTTTTTAATACTAAAAGAAGACCTGTCTATAAATTTTTTCAATTTCTCCACCAGTTCACGTCCAACACGTTGTGCTTTCAAGTTATGAACAATGGTTGCCATTGCATCAACTGGTTGTCCGTTCAAGAGAATATCAAGTTTCACCAGATCGGAATTTTGATAACTGTAATTATGCCCATCAAATGCATCACAATGTAGGAAATATGCTAGTCCAAAATTTCTTTACTTGCTTATATAAATTGATGATATATGACATTAAGACCAGCAGCCAATGAACATATATGGTGATAAAATCTATCAAATAAACTACTCTCTTTCACCAGATGTCACATGCTTTTGAATTTTCACTGAGCAACCTAACTAGATTAAGAATTATCAGATAGTTGTTTCAATTCAAATAAAGTACAGCATATCATTACTGTACAAAGAACATGGGTGCACTAAAATAATCATGCACTCAAAAAAAAGGGGAAATGGGTACTTACTCTGCATCCTCATAATCAAATGAAGCATAACCTGAAGTTATACTCTTCAATTCATTATAAAAGTCAACAACAATTTCCCTCAGAGGCATGCGATACTTCATGAATGCCCGTTGACTGCAGGATTGAAACATAAAGGATCATATTTTCAACCACAGATGATGACATCATTGACACATACAGGAAACTGTCAAAGACTTATTTGAAGCTAGTTTAAGACTTTTAGTAACATTAAAAAGGTAAAGAACAATCTAAAATCAACAAATTCTCCAAATTTTCAGAAAAAGGAAAATGAGAGTTAAGCAAACTATTTTGGTAGAGCAACCTTACACATTGAACTCAATACCCCAGTAATTCAAACCAATTTCATATTACTCTTACATAGATATATTACTAAAACTGTGTAATTTAAAAAGCAACTGTAGCACAAAAGTACCTGTCAATAAATGAATACTCCAACTGCTGCCCCCTTCGCTCAGAACAAAGTGTAATAACAGACCCTACATATCTGTGATTTGCAATAAATGAAGAGAAAATGAATATTGGCTTGGAATGCGTCAAATGATCAAATAGATAAATTCCAGGGGTGTCCAAGAGCTTACTCACTAGGAATGATAATAGTGGCTATTACTGTAGGTTCCCAACAGGCTGTCACTCGCTGCTTTGGATTAGAGGGTAATGCAGCAGGATTCTGGACTTCTAACTTGCTGGAAAAAAAAGACTCAAATATTAGTAATTCATATGGGAACTTAGTCTGACAGATACTATTTCTATCATTTACCTTCCGTCAGAATACTCAAATATGTAAGGCACAGTAGGAATAGTCGAAATAACGTGAGCTCCATATTCCTGTTCACCATAAACAGATATGATTTCTCAGCATAGGTCACAAAATAAAATAAATAAATACAGAAAGAAAGAAAGAAAGAAAAGAAAAACATAAAATAAAGTCCAAAGAAAACTAAAAATTGATTTTTCTAAATTTATTGCACAAGGGCAAAGTTTAGGTCATGTAAGTTGCAAGATACATTACATCAGTTATGCATATGTAGAACACATGGAATGCCCAAATTTGGCAGGCCTTTAATTTTACAAATTAATCTTCACCATCAGCCCAAAATTATTATTAGCATCCTGCACAGGGAGAACTTACCTGTTCAAGCCGTTGATGGAAAACATCCATGTGTAGTAAGCCTAAGAAACCACACCTGCTTGTAGATCAAAAGAAATAAAAAGATGATCCACATGCAAATAATCATACATCAAATTATAGAAGAAAGTAAATTTTCCTTCCATTCTTTTAATAGTAGATGCAGGACCTGAAACCTAGACCAAGTGCTGTACTACTTTCTTTAGTAATAGAGACACTAGCATCATTGCATGTTAGCCTCTCTATTGCATGGTTGAGTGCTTCAAAATCAGATCCATCTGCTGGATAAAGACCAGAGAATACCATATGTTTTGCTGGCTTGAAGCCTACAATTTAGAAACATCAAAAGCTCACTTAAAAGGATAACATTAGGAACAGGGAAAATTTGACGATAAAAAATGCATCTAAAAAAGCTATAACGATATCAATATCAACAAGAGAAAAGATCAGATGGGAGGGGAGGGGAAGGGAGGGAAGAGAAAACATCAGTAGAATCACACCAGTCAGTTTTAGAGCTCCATTTTTTTTAAGAGTGAATAATGAATAATGGTTAAACAATAAAATGAACTCAGCCCATTTTCTGCAAGTCCATTACCTCTACATTTCACAACATTAAATGATGTCATCTCTACATGATACAAGAAATTCTAAGTACTGTGAGCAGTAAGAATAGCTTAGATGCATGTGCCTCAGAACTAACCATCAATATTCAGGTGACAGGTTCAGAATTCATAATATTGTCTGCACAAGGGAGAGAAAAGATGACAGCCATACCTGGAAGAGCCTCTACAGTGCTTCGAGTATGGTGGAGGGTATCTCCAACACGTGCCTCTTTGGTTGAGCGCATGCCACTTACAACATAGCCTACTTGTCCAGTAAGCAAGGTTCCAGTAGGTTTGAGTTCAGGATTCATGATACCCACATCCAGAGCTTCATAAGACTGTCCAGTCGCTGCAGATGAAATCTTATCCCCTTTGCGCAGGGCACCGTCAACAACAGCAACATGGCATATTACCCCTTTGTATTCATCATAATATGAATCCAGCAAAAGCATGCGCAGAGGAGAACTGCTCTTCCCAGGAGGAGGAGGTATGTGCTTTAAGACTGCGGGAAGGACTTGCTCAAGACCCTCCCCTGTTTTAGCAGAGGTTAACAGTGCATCACTTGGCTCAAGATCAAACATTGACTTTAGTTGAGCCTTCACACGATCAGGATCAGCAGTTGGCTGGTCTATCTTGTTTATGACAGGTATAATTGCCAGGTTAGACTCAAAAGCGAGATAAAAGTTAGCAACGGTTTGTGCTTGGACTCCTTGAGCAGCATCAACGACCAAAAGTGCACCCTGACAAGCCGCCAATGACCTTGATACTTCATAACTAAAATCCACATGCCCAGGCGTGTCAATAAGATTTAGAAGGAAGTTAGGTGGATCATGAGCATCACTGTCGTTGCCCCCCTGCACACTATGCGTATAGAACATTGTTGCTGTTTGGGCTTTAACTGTAATTCCCCTTTCTCTCTCTACCTACGACATTTGAAACTTCATCAAATAAGTTGCAAATGAGATTTGAAGCAAGTAAAATATATTCTTCCACTAAAATACCAGACTTTTCTATCAAGTTGTTCCACCTACTGGTAAACCAAACATTTTATTATCCCACTCAAGTACACTCGTACATTTCTAATTGGACAAAGAAGTCTATTCTATGACTAATGGGGGAAAAACATTTAAGAGCTTCAAGCCCCTTCAGTACAAGCAGTGAGCTGGGGGCAACTTTATTCTTCAAAAGGCAAAATTTTTGTAGTAACCCATTTTCATTTCTTGTGAAGAAGCACATCTACTTAAACTAATTGATAAATTTAGAATGTATGGTACCTGTAACTTATCAAGATACTGAGGCTGACCATGGCCTTTCTTAATGGTCCCAGTGAGCTCTAGAAGCCGATCAGCAAGAGTAGACTTGCCATGATCTACATGAGCAATGATTGAGAAGTTCCTGATTAGCTCTGGAGAATAATGGGTCAAATCTATGCGACTATTTTCTTTGCTGTTTTGGCGGGATTGAGAGCAGAATAGCGCACGGCTCAGAGCAAATCGTTGATGGGTTAGTCTATTGTTTATGGAATTGCTTCCGAAAATAGAGGAAATTGGGGAGCAATTGCACAACAGGGACAAGTAATTTGATTGCCTTAGGCTCTTTGAAGCTCTATTCAGATAACCCATTTCAGGGTTTTGGGAGCTAGTTTCTGCAGAAACGATTAACGAAGAAGAAACAGGGGACAAATTCAGGAGTGAGAATGTGAGATGCATAAAAGCGGCGTCGTTTAGGTCCAGCATCCGCAGCCCATTGGTCCCAATTATCAGGCTGGGCTCCTTGAGAACATGGGCTCAGGTAGCACAATGTAACCGAGCCCAAGGGACAAGACTAACCAAAAATCCAGTAAAACCAAAAAAAAGAAAAAAAAAAAAA
>QAOA01004830.1:453039-509073 GCA_003255065.1 Cercis canadensis
AATGTATGGAAGTGTTCTGTTTATTACAAGGAAAAGAAGCAGTAGAAACAAGGAAGGAAGATCTATCTAATATGTAGAGGTTTCCAATGACTTTCCCAACTGCAAGGATAGCTTCAGTCTGTGGGTCCTGCAAAAGACATTTGTCAGGATAAAACACAAACCGAATTTTAGCTGTGTGAGAGAGTTTTCGAACAGAAAGCAAGTTGAACTTGAAGCTTGGTATATAGAGAGTGTCTGTCAAGGTTAAGGTAGGGCTGAGGGTAACATCTCCTATTTGGTGAACTAGCTTAGTAGTCCCATCAGGCAAGTAAACAGGTGTAAGGTGAGGTACTGGCCTTTTATGATGAAGGAGATTAGAATTAATGCACATATGATTGGAAGCACCTGTGTCTACTATCCAAGTACCAGGATCAATATTATTTGCAGAAAAGAGAGCAAAAGTAGAAGCTATGTGAGAAGAATTACCTGCAAAATCTTCAATATTCGCAAAGTTAACATGATGACCTTCAAATCCAGTCTGACCCTTCATGAGCTTGGAGAATTCTTGTTGAATGAGCTCTGTTAAAGAAGCTCGTTTATCATTGAAGTTATCACCAGCCAGGTCTCCATTGATATCTAAGGGAGTATCAGCAAGGTGTGCCATGAATTTGCCTCCTGTAGCTTGCTTAGTACGTTGATCTTTTAACTCCTTGTACCAATCAGGGTAACCATGTAACTTGAAGCAGGAATCCTTAGTGTGACCATTGACATTGCAGTGTGCACATCTTTCATTTTTCTTGTCAACGTTTGGCTTCTTGAAACTGCCTTTACCACCTCCAGAGCTTCTCCCCATGGGACCTTTGACAAACATTGCAGAGTTTTCAACCTTCCCCAACATATGAACATGAACTTCTCTTTGCTTCTCAACTCTTAGGATCATGGAGTAAGCTTTGTTAACCGAAGGCAAGGGATCCATTACTAAAATCTGGTTTCGCAGATGATCAAAATCATCATTGAGTCCCATCAGAAACTGGACCAGTTTAGTGGAATGAGCAAGGTCTGAAATCTTCTTTGTGACATCACAGTGACAATTCTTGCAAGTACATTGGGGAATTGGTTGTAGACAGAGTAACTCATCCCATAATTTCTTCAGCTTGGTGAAATACTGCACTATTGATTGGTTTCCTTGAGAAATAGTACTGATTTCCCTTTGAATGTGATAGACCTGAGGTCCATTGGACTCACCAAAACGTTCCTCCAATTCCAGCCATAAATCTCTAGCAGTTGAAGCATAAAGAAAAGCTTCAACTATTTCCTTGGAAATGGAATTTAGAATCCATGATCTAATCATGCAATCTACCCTAATCCACTGATCATACTCAGCAAAACTTTCATCTGGCATAACACATCTGCCATTGATGAATCCAAGCTTTACCTTGGCGCCTAGGGCAATTCTAATTGATCGATTCCATGACAGATAATTCTTACCTGTCAAAGGAGATGTAACAAGTTGCATTCCTGGATGATCCGAGCTTGCCAAAACTAGAGGATCTCCATTAAAATTGCTTCTTGATTCACTGTTAGAAGTTGCAGTTGCAGACTCCATCTTTAACAGAAATGATAGTTAGTAGTCTTCTAATCCTTCTTGCAGACGACGATAAAGATGTAGGTTCAAGCAAATCTGGATCGATTTTGCTCTGATACCATGTTAGATTCCTTAGAAAGGATGATTAACAGTAAAGCAACGAAGGAAGTAGAAGAATGAAACAGAGAGAATGTAGAAAATATTTCTTGTATATTATGTATATCTAATATATTACATCAGATGTGTATATATATACAAATCAATAAAGGAAAGTAAGATGCCACGTGGGCATATGACTTAGTCTTGACTAACTGCCTGATAATAGAATGAAACTATATCAGCTAACTAAGGTTAAGTAAATCATCTATTATAAACTACAGTACAGCTGGCTAACTCACTATGCTAGTTATAGATAAACTAGATAATCTAACTAACTAACTAACTCATAATATTCTGTACATACTCCTAGTTCTAGTTTTAGCAGCAAAGTTATGTCTTGACTGATAAATGATAACATAGATATAGCATGAAAATTCTAGCTAATTAACATACCCTAGACCATACTATGCTGCCATTGTCGCGATCCAAAGCCCAGGCGAACCCACTTTTTGAACAGCTACAACAATGTCCGTCTTAGCTCCATTTACATAAATGCTTAACATCATTGGTGCTTCTCCAAAATCAGCATCAGGGCTGGGTCCTGGCAGGCATCTAGGGTCCAAATGCCAGTTACATGCTCCAAACCACACATCATAGCCCCCGAGCTGCTTATACCATTTGATTTTCCCAGAGTCTAAATCAATAGCCATAATTGAATTGGAATGGTTTTCAGGCTCAATGCACTTGTCTGGTTGAGTGGGAGTTGTCTGATTGTTTTCTTTCTCCTGGCACTCAATAACATGAGGTGGAGCTGAATAGAGGTTCCCTGTGGCAATGTACACAAAGTTTCTTTGTATGTCAATTGCAGGGCTGCTTCCCCAAATGGCTGCTCCTGCATATAGTCCTGTCTTGCCAAAATTTTCTGGCAGCATGAAGGTCTGCCACAACATTCTGCCTATCCTGGCATCCAATTTGGCGAAGCTACCGCAAAATGTGCAGCATTGCTCAAGGCTTACCCCTTCTTCTAGTGAAGAAGTCCCAACATAGAAACTCCTGCCAAATGGAAATTAAGGTGAGTAGTTTTGCAATATTTAGTTTTAGTTCATATATGCTTAGAATCAGCTTAGTTAGTTTAGATGTCAACCAGAAACTTGTACTTGAGTGACAAAAAACTTAGTAGCTTTTGGAGTTATCCTACTTAAACATTACTTTACTTGACACTATTTCCACAACAATACAGTTGTCAACATTACCTGAGTCTAATTAAAGTTTACAAAATTCATTTAAAATTTTTCTGTATGGTCCAAATTTTACACTCTACTTCAACTTGCCGTGCAAGTAGTGTTTCTCCGATTCTTCTTATGTACTTGAGTTTATCCCACTGAACCGATTGGGATAAACAATTAACAATCTTCTTTTTGGAACTTACAAGTCTATAATATAATAATAGCAATTGGATTTTTGAAAATCATGTTGGAAGATAAAGTCAGGTATTGAAAAATAATAGTAATTAAATAAATAAATTAGTCAAGTACAGGCAAGCATTATCTTTTTTTTTCCCTCTCTCATAAACCTCTCTCTCTCTCTCTCTCTCTCTATATATATATATATATATATATATAAACGCCATGTTTCTGAAATAAAATGGTCTACAGAGAGGGCCAACAATGACTTGGACAATTTACAGCAATATTCTATTTGATGTTACCGTTATTTATAATTTAATCTGATTTGTTTTCATCCCTGTATTAATTTTTTTTCACTTAACATTGTAATTTTAAAAGGAAACGTTTGTCTTGTAGCAAATGAGAGTTGAAACAGAAAATTCAAATGGCAAGTTGCGGTGCCTCAAGATGCGGGTCATCCTTCTTGCTGGCGTTTGGAATACTAAAATAAAGTTAGTAGCAACTGGACAATTTTCTTGTGAGAACCAGTGCAGTCCTAGTTTCAAACAGCTATCAAGCACATGAATTTTAACTTAATAAAATGACTCTGGCTATCTTCTTCTAAGTAGTGGGTAATTAACTTCAGTTAATAGAAGGGGTTTCAAAGCAAGATAGGCACATAAGGCAGGTCACATGTGAAGCTTGAATTTAAGTGACTGATATAATTTTAGTGGAATGTGCAATCAGTAAATGCCTTTGTATGTTGATTAATGCTACTTGAATATCATTTCCTTCGGAATTGTCTATGTAAAGAGACATGCTTGAATCTAAGCTAATTTTAAATATGAAACCTTATTTAACTTGAAAACATATATAACGGATTAAACAATATATACACACAAAAGAGAAAGAAGACTGTAACTAACCCCTTGTAGTAGGTTCCAGACATGGTGATGAAACTTCGAGGATGGTCATCTAGCTTGGTAGACCAGACAAGCTCTCCATTTGATCTTTTGACAGCAATCACAACAGCAGGCCCATAAATCCCAACAATGAGAAGCTCAGCAGCCACTGTTGGGGTTGATCTTGACACTGGAATTTACATTTAGAATGAAATCAGTGTTGTTGAAGCCTGTCAATTGCTGCAAATTCTTCTTCCAAACAATAGATCCATCAGAAGCTTTGACAGCAAAAAGGTACCCATTCCAGCTTGGGAAATAGAGGATGCCATCATAAATTGCTGGTGTTACAGTTATGTCACCACCTGCATAGAAATCCCACTTCAAACTTAAGTTGGAAACGGTTGTAGGGCTGATCTTGGTCTCTTTATTGGCATATCTTCTGTTATACAAATCTCCACCATGGTTTGGCCAATCTTGCCTTGGCTTCAGGCTCTTGTTTTGTTCCTGAAATTAGTCAATGTATGCAAGTATAAGTTACCTTAATTACTGCACTGGTCAATGCACAAAAAGGGAGATAGAGATTGAGGGAGAAGAAGATAGATTTTTTCTGTTTTGGCCTTTTGGGTGGTGGGTGAGGGGAAGGGGAGCTTACATCTGAGAGTTCAAAAGCCGTGATGCGAAGAACACAGAAAATGAATAGAGTTGAAGAAAATAAGAGATTATGGAATTTAAGAGGTGCCATGGGATTAGAAACTGGATTTTGCTATGTACTTCATGGATTACTATTAATCTTTGGTTGAACAATGATTTTTTGAAAGACTTCTAGTGGGCTATAAAATAATGTATTACACCAAGAACACTTCATAATTTTAATGGAATTTTTTTTGGCACCATTTGAAGCATCCCAGAAGATAATCCAGGGGAGGACAATGGAATTTTGAATTATTTATAATTAATTAATTAATTTTTTGTTATGTAACAAGTTAAAACTAATTTATAACACTCCGATGTGAGGCCCATGTGACCCCAGATTCGTAGGGTTCAGCTTAGTTGACCTTTCCAGTATCATTATTGATAAGTCGATTTTATACCGCTTATCTAATATTTATTTAACTTGTTAATTGTTTATTCTAGGGTATTTTAAGTTTAATTCTTATGAATTAATGTTTCTTTTATAGGTTTTTATTTTAGAAGTCTTTGGAAGTCACTTTGGTGCTTTTTGGTGTCAAAAAGAGCAAATTCTGGCAAATTTTGGATGAAGGCAGCAGCTTGGGCGCCGCAGCGCCCTATGGTCAGGAATCAGCAAACTGAAGAAAGAAGCTAGGGCGCCGCAGCGCCCACAAGGAGGCTGCAGCACCCTTCAGGCAAAGAACTAGGGCGCCGCAGCGCCCAAATCCAAGGCTGCAGCCCCCGACAGTTAAACTCGGGATTTGACTTTTGAACTTCCTTTTTTCATTAGGAATCCTATTTTATTTTAATTCTTTTTCTTCCTAAACTTCCTAGGACCTATAAATAGGACTCTTAAAGTCTAAATTAGGGTTCCACACTTTTGAGAGAAGAGGCAAGAATAGAAGAGGATTCAAGCTTGAAGATCAGAGTTTTTCAGCATAGAATCGACATCACCAAGAGTTTAATTCTTCCTCTTTTCTGTTTCTGATGTGTAATCTGGTTGTGAGTTTATTTTCTACCTTGAGTATGAACTAATTCCACTATCTAGGGTGGAGATGTAGCCTAGCTTAGGATGGATTGTAACTTCTAATGAATTTAAGAAGGAAAAGCCACCTGACTCAGAGTTCTAAAATAAGAAAATCCCCAGGAAGCAAGTGGCAGGTTCCTTACATCAAGTTTCGTCTCATAAGAACAAAAAGAAAAAGAAACCCTCCTTCAAAAAGATCTTTTTGGAGTACCTCAAGAAGTCTTCTTGCTTTGGAGATGGAAACGAGGTATGGAGATTAAAGGAGAATGATAAACAATCCAAGGTTCATAGAGATAGTGGAGTGAAGTTCCAAAAGACCTCCACTACCATTTTTGATCCTAGTTAATTTATTCCAGAGATAGTCAGGTTGAGGACTATAAAACAAGCACTTTTTGGGAGGCAACCCATTTTCTTAATCCTTCCTTTTATTTTGTTTTGATTGATTTCTTAGATCTTTATCTTATGTCTTTAGTTATGTGTTAAGTTTAACTCTTCTTTAGTTTTGTTCAATTTCAGGTGTGAAATTTCAACATTCATTCTCATTCCCATTCCAACCGAACATTGATCCATCTCTTATCCAGGGGAGTTTTCTATACTTTGTCTTTTAATTTGACATTGAGGACAATGTTAGTCTTGAGTTTGGGGGTGGAATATGTTGAAGTTCTCCCTTTTGTTTTGCCTTTACTTTCTTTTTGTTATTTGGACGTCTAATTAGTAGGATTTTAATTATAGTTTGTGTTGTTTTGAGTGATAATGAAGTTTGAAAACCTAGGGCCAATGACAAAAATGATTGCAATTGTTCATAGCTCTTGGAAAATGATGCATGTTATGTTTGTGTGTACGCGTGATTCTTGTGCTAGTTTTTACTTATCTTGTATTTCCTTGTCATATTGAGCATATAACCCTAAGCATTTGCACTCTTTGCTTGATTTGAAAAAGGTTTAGGCATGTTTAGTACTTATATGATCTCGAAGGACTTTAGAACTAGTTTGAATGTTGCTTGAGGCGAAATCCTAGGCTATGCAACTTTAGGGAGATGATTTAGGCATTGTTTGGATAGTTTGAGCCTTTCAAGCCGACCCTTGCATTATTTTTGTCCCTAGTCACCCCAGTTGAGCCTATGTGTAACCTTTTTCTTTATCACCTCTACCTTAAACTAACCCTTGAATAACTTTCCTAACCTTGCATTCATGGAACAATATCAGTTTAGGAAAAGTATTGAGAGCATATGGATAAATGAGGGTGGACAGGACGAGTGTTGAGCTTTGAAAAAAAAAAAAATTCAAGATTATTGCTTCTTGACTCGCAAAAGAAAAAAAAAAAAACTTGATACACCCTTTTGATCATTAAAAGAAAATAAGTTTGGGGGTGAAGTCAAACATTCAAAGAAAAGAAAGAGTGAAGAGAAGCACAATCAAGTAAAAAGAAGGAAAATAATCAAAGTGAAAAAGTTGGGTGAAAACTAGTGAAGAAAGGCTCCAAAAGTGCCTAGATTGGTTTTGTGTCATGCGTGAATGAGCCTTATTGATTATCCTTTACCTCACCTTAACCTTAGCCATTCATTACAATCTTGAAAAGCCCTTTTGATCTTTGATGTTGTGACTAGCCTACATTAGTGGAGAGTGACATGAAAAACTAGCCTATGGAGTTCCTCACGTGCTTTATTTAGAGGTCTAATTACTTGGGTGAGCATGTATAAACTTATTCATAGTGCAAGAGGTCATTTGTGAAGGGTTACACACACACACTCAAGGAGATTATTAGTGAGTTACAACTTGCATTTGAATTAATTTATACACTTTCATGATATGATAAATTTTCCTTGAACTATGATTAATTTTTATCCTTGAGACCTATTTGGTTAGTAGAATTATGTTGTCACTCATATGTGTTAGTTTTGTTAACTTTGTTAGCATAATTCTTTGTTTTGCTCGAGGACTAGCAAATCTCAAGTTTGGGGGTATTTGATAAGTTGGTTTTATACCGCTTATCTTATGCTTATTTAACTTGTTAATTGTTTATTCTAGGGTATTTTAAGTTTAATTCTTATGAATTAATGTTTCTTTTATAGGTTTTTACTTTAAAAGTCTTTGGAAGTCACTTTGGTGTTTTTTGGTGTCAAAAAGAGCAAATTCTGGCAAATTTGGGATGAAGGCAGCAGCTTGGGTGCCGCAGCGCCCTATGGTCAGGAATCAGCAAACTGAAGACAGAAGCTAGGGCGCCGCAGCGCCCACCAGGAGGTTGCAGCCCCCTATCAGGCAAAGAACTAGGGCGCCGCAGCGCCCAAACCCAAGGCTGCAGCCCCCGACGGTCAAACTCGGGATTTGACTTCTGAACTTCCTTTTTTCATTAGGAATCCTATTTTATTTTAATTCCTTTTCTTCCTAAACTTCCTAGGACCTATGAATAGGACTCTTAAAGTCTAAATTAGGGTTCCACACTTTTGAGAGAAGAGGTAAGAATAGAAGAGGATTCAAGCTTGAAGATTAGAGTTTTTCGGCATCAAATCGGCATCACCAAGAGTTTAATTCTTCCTCTTTTCTGTTTTTGATGTGTAATCTGGTTGTGAGTTTATTTTCTACCTTGAGTATGAACTAATTCCACCATCTAGGGTGGAGATATAGCCTAGCTTAGGATGGATTGTAACTTCTAATGAATTAATCAAAAGACCTTCTTCTTAAATTGAATTCTTCATCTCAATACTTAATGCTTCTCATTGACTGGCCATCAATATAGATGAGCAGGTGATTACAATAAGACTGGAAAGTTCGTTGTGATTGAGGACCATAGAGATTAAGAACATAGATTCCATAAGGGATAGGAATATACCCTTATGATCTATGTAGCTAATAAAAAGAACCAAAGAACGAATTGAATTCTGAGATTATTCGCAATTCACATAAGAATATAGTGGATTCATAGTTTGGGAATATATTTGTTTGACCTTGGGAAATACTAATAAATGACTTAGGGTTCTTGGCTATCAATTAGGAAGATTGTTGCTGATTAATGAATTAGGAATAAAGATCTGGACTAGCTAAGGTGAAATCGACATCCTAGATACTTTTTCGTCATATTCTTACTCATTTTTACAGCAATTATTCTCTGTTTACTGTTTTGCATTTAAATATCATCATAATTCACTTATCAATTGTCTAGATAAAATTAGAATACACATAATTTTGGTACTTAGTAGCTACAGTTTCCGTGGGACGATACTTTATCTCACTTCTTTATTACTTGATTACGGCACGTGCACTTGCGTTCACATTTTACGTAACAATTATGGATTATGGTTCCATATATATGATAAATTTATGAGTGTAATACAAATTAAACCTCTTTTATTTTCCAAGAAAAGCAGAACGCATCATCATTCCTAGCTCTTCATACAAGTATTGATATAGAAGGTTCCTTATACACAAAAAGCAAAGAGTGAGGTTCCAGTAGTGGAGTTCAATATTCCAGCTCCAAGAGAAACATTGTATCCATTACCCAGATAAATGCACCCATTGCTAATAGACATGCCTCCATAGACAGTGGCTCCAGTCACATTGGACCAAATAATTTCTCCAGTCAAGGCATTTATAGCATATATGGGTCCTTCAACATGTGTGGATCCGGCGAAGACGACTCCATTAGCCACACTAACAGGACCATTAGCACTGGTATTGCTAGGGTTTGCTGTGGACCATAGGATTTTGCCATTCTTTGCATCCATTGCCACCCAACCACCAGAATTTGTAATCCTATTAGATGGTATAACAGTGAAGTTTCTTCTTTCAAAATTACCTATGTTGGTGTAGACCCTTTCATTATCAGTGGCTGCTCCCCAGGTTCCACCTCCCGTAAGACCACCAGGTCCAGCTTCCTACATATACATCCAACACCTTTTAATTTGTAAGTAGCTATATGTATTAAGCAGGGCTTTAATTAATTATTGCGGTAATATTGTTGCAATAGCTATTTCAACCACACTTTGTATCAATTGCGAGGCCTTTTTACTTTCATTTTGCTTTTAATTAGTCAATTTAGTTTTCGAAAAGTTTTGTTTTAGTCCCAACTTCTAATTGCATCAATGTTGCGCTCATGGTTTTTAAATTGGAACAATTAAATCCTCATCTTAACGGCCATCTTGCACCTTGACAGATTTTGTTAATGTGGTAATCAAGCGAATATGTACTACTAATATGGCATGAACATTAATTGCCATGTCATCACTACATCATTACTACATGATCACCCACCAGACATACCACATCATCAAATCATTATCGTGTCCGCAAACTATATCATGGTCGAGAACCACTGTTAAGATGAGAAATAAATTACTCAAATTTAAAAACTACACATATAAAGATGCTGCAATTAAAATTATGGGATAAAATTGATTTTGTTAAAAAAAATTATATCAGGGCCAAAACTAGTATAATTAAGTCTTTTATTTTTTTTTTCAATTTGCAAAAATTAGCTATTATGGAGAAGTAGGTATTACCGTAGACCAAACTAGGATGCCATTATCGCTGTCAAAAGCCCATGCAAAACCACTTTTTTGGACAGCAACAACAATGTCTTTCCTGGTTCCATTTACAACAACAGTAAGCATCATTGGTGCCTCCCCAAAATCAGCATCCGGATTTGGACCTGGAGGACAATTAGGGGTTGAAAGATTGTTGCATGCGATGAACCATACGTCGTAGCCTCCCAGTTGCTGATACCATCTGATTTTGCCAGAATCCAATTCAAGGGCCAAAATAGAATTTGAGTGGTTCTCAGGCTCAATACATTCATCTGGACCGGTGGGTGCAGTTTGATTGTTCTGTCTTTCTTGGCATTCACGTATATGTAAAGGGGCAGAGTACAAATTCCCAGTAGCAATATACACAAGTTTTCTGAAAACATCAATAGAAGGGCTACTTCCCCATATGCCAGCTCCAGCATATTCTCCTCTAGTGCCATTGTTATCAGGCAACATGAAGGTTTGCCATAAAAGGGCACCGGATTGCACATTTAGTTTCACGAACCTGCCATGAAATGTGCAGCATTCCTCTATGCTTGCTCCTTCTTCCACTGAAGACGTTCCCACGTACAAAGATCTGTGAAAAATGTTAGTTTAGACTTTAGATGGCAGAGAATGCATGCTTACATAAGGGAAAGTAGTCCTTTGATTTTTTTTTTTTGTTCTATTTCATTTTATTGACTTTTCAATCATTTTGACTTATTTTCAAAAGAATTTTTTAGATCTATATCAAAATAGAAAGAATTGCAATTAATGGTATGACATTCTGTCCCAACTTGGCTACGTATTTAAGGTTCAAATTAATTGAATGATGTTACATAAACTTTTTTTTTGGCCATTAGTTACATAAACTTGCAACAATTATAATATTGGGGAGGATATAATTAAAAATTGTTAGGCCGGCGCCATATATTCCATTCAGGAAGCATTTTTTATTCTTCTGTATCTTTTTGTTTTCCTCCTTTTTTGATGGTCTCTATAGCCTTTATTCATTATCTAATTTAATCTCAGTCTAAAATTGTTTCACCTTTTGTAAAACTACTAATTTGTTTTAAGCAATTTGACTAATTGGTTTTCTAATAACTTAATTGACGTACCGTTCTATATTTTTATAGCTTTATTATTTATTTTATTTTGAAAATACATAGCTACCTAGTACTTACCATATATTATTCTGATTGGAATTTCTGTAGAGTTTTTGAATTAAGCATATTGCCTCATAATCTAATTGAGTTATTTTTTTTTTGTACATAATAGAATGAAAGTTCCAACTTTTAATCTCTTGTAAATTACTATGACAACATGTGAATATATAAATAATTATCACTACTGCACATAAACCAATTCGGTTGAGCATTCTATATGCAGCTGGTTTTAGACATTCAGCAATTTCCTTTAGAAACATATATAGTTATATAACATCATCATGCAGGAACAAAATTTTAGGTACATGATCAATATTACGTTATAACTGCTATAGTTAAAGTTAATTTGAAATTCAAATGATAGGGATGAAAATTGCAAATTAAACAAATAGGTTAAGGGATAATATGACATGGACCATGAATATAGATATATAAATTCTGTAGAATTGGGAGGCTACGAACTTGAAGTGTACCGTACCCATTGTAGATAGTTCCAGACATGGTGATGACAGCTCTAGGATGGTTATCCAAATAGGTCATCCACACAAGCTCACCAGTTGTTCTTCTCACAGCAATAACCACAGCAGGGCCATAGATTCCAATAATCAGTAAATCATCAACCAAAGTAGGAGTTGACCTAGACACCGTCGAATCAACATTGGCAGCAAAGCCAGTTGCATTAAGGCCTGTTAACCTCTGCAAGTTCTTCTCCCAAACAAGAGATCCATCAGCTTCATTCACCGCGTAGATATAACCATTCCAGCTTGGAAAGTAAATGGTACCGTTGAAGATTGCTGGTGTTGCACTAATATCTTTACCTGCATAAAATCTCCACTTCAAATGTAAACTGGTTGCTGTTTTGGGGCTGATCTTTCGCTCCCTGTAGGCATATCTTCTGTTCAACAAATCTCCACCATGGTTGAACCAATCTTCTGACTGTTGAAACTTGAGACCATTAAAATTATTCGTCAACTGTAAGTTAACTAGTTTATTAGAGTAATTTGCGCAAAATTTTTACTGAAGTATAATATTGAAAGCTGTTTTGAAAGTAAAATTAGGAGGCAAATAAGTATCATACATTTTGATCACCTGCAAAGAGTGTAATTGCTTGGAAAAAAAGTAATAGCAAACTGAGAACTGAGTTCAATCTCAAAGGCGCCATTGAACTCGATCTTGAGATGCTCTAGCAAGATAGTTGAATTGACTTATATATGCTAAGATCGAGTTGTGTAGATAGTGAGAGAAGAGTTTTATATAGCAGTATACGGTCTGGGAAATGGTTACAAGAATTTTATAAAAATGAAAAATAAAAAAACAGCTGATCCAGACTGTAAGTGAAACAAACTAAGATTCTATTTGCTATTACAATACTAATATGATTGGCGCAAATACAGTTTAAAACCCTAAGATAGTACAAAGACTTCTACTTAATTATTTCTGACTAAATATAAGCTTTTTTGTTCATGTATACAATTAAGATTACATATCTGAATTGACTTTTTCAATTCAACATTAGATTATTTCTTTTGTCTTCATTCTATCATTTTCTTCCAGAAGAAAGATAAAATAAAACCCAGTGAATAATAAGGGAAAACATTATGGTCAATAATTCTTTGGTTGTTTAAAATCATAACGTATCTATTTTAGGGTTGGAAAAATTCTTCCCCGGCATCTAGTTATCGTTATCAGTATCACATCCCTTTATTTTTGGGCCATGAATTATCATATCCCATTTTCTATAAAATTATAGTAGGAACTTGTCCCTCCATCTTTTGGTAAGAATAAGTCATAACAGGGATGCAAGTCTTAAAAATAATTCAACCAAGTCAGAGATAAGTAGTTACAAAGCTTCAATTTTTCATTATTCCTCTGATACAAGGAAAACTCCAATTTTCTATCCCCAAATTTTGACAAATTGTAGTTCTAACAAAGAGATGGCTGAAATTTCTGATACTTTCGTCGGCCTACTGTAGTTTTGGAGAATCCAATTAATCAAATTAATGATATGTAAGAATAAGATTTATTGTGAGAAATAAACAATTGAAAATCGTAGAGTTCAAGCAAAACGTACTTTTCATGATCATCTCTTATTCACAAGCAAATATGCAAAGTGTCCAATATTATGCATTGAAGGAATGTGATAAAAAGGTATATAAAAATTATAAAAATTAAAACTGCCATAAAATATATATAAAAAACTTTTTTCTTAACCATTCACAATATAAACGTGATAGTGATACAAGTTTGAACCTCTTATTCACAAACAATTATGCAACTGCAAAGCATCTACTGTTATCCTTCTTACAGATATTGATTACACAAAGAAGGCAAAGAGCGAGGTTCCGGTCGTGTAGTTCGATAAAAACCCGAGAGAAACATTATATCCATGACCAACATAAATGCAGCCATTGCTCACTGACATGCCCCCGTACACAGTGGCTCCAGTCACATAAGACCACAGAATTCCCCCAGTTTTTGCATCTATCGCATATATGGGTCCTTCTCTATTTGTGGATCCAGCAAACACAACTCCATTTGCCACACTAACAGGGCCACTGGCAGTGGCATTGCTGGGGTTAGCTATGGACCATACAACTTTCCCTGTGCTGGCATCCATTGCTAACCAACCTCCAGTAGTGGTTGTAATCCTATTTGATGGTACTACGGTGAATTTTTTTGCATTAGAATTGGCAATATTGGTGTAAACCCTCCTTTCATCGGTGGCTGCTCCCCATGTTCCACCTCCGCCAAGCCCTCCCCGCCCCGCTTCCTGCAAACATGCGAACAAACTTTCAACTTCATTGAGCTCAACGTTTACAAGTAAGAGCAATGCTATCTACACAACTTTAGCACTCACAAATGTGACAGAATCTAATAAGCAATTATGTATATAAATTTAAACAAACTACACAATACATATGTGACAGAATCTAATAAAAAACGTTTTTGCGTTTCTATAGATATTTATGTAGTTGTGCCACTAAAATTTGTGTACATATTGTTACTTTATGTAGGTGGCTCTGCTTAAAAGCTCATGAAGGTAATTGTACAATTATGCAGAGTTGTAATATTATGTTGAGGTGAGATAAAATTATTACCGTAAACCAAACGAGGCTGCCATTGTTGCGATCCAAAGGCCATGCAAGACCACTTTTTTGGACAGCAACAACAATGTCTTGCTTGGTTCCATTTACTTTAACAGTAAGCATCATAGGTGCCTCCCCAAAATCAGCATCTGGGTTAGGACCTGAAGGAGGACAACTAGGAGTTGAAGGATTGATACATGCAGCAAACCATACATCATAGCCTCCTAGTTGGTGGAACCATCTGATTTTGCCAGAATCCAAGTCAAGGGCCAGGATTGAATTCGAGTGGTTTTCGGGCTCAATACATTCATCTGGATGAGTGGGTACAGTTTGATTATTCTGCCTCTCTTGGCATTCAAGTATATTTGATGGGGCAGAGTACAAGTTCCCAGTGGCAATGTAAACAAGATTTCTATGAGCATCAATTGAAGGGCTGCTTCCCCATATGGCAGCTCCAGCATATTGTCCTGTTTTGCCATTGTTTTCTGGCAACATATAGGTTTGCCACAAGATGGTACCAGATTGTGCGTCTAGCTTTCCCAGGCTACCACGAAATATGCAGCATTGCTCAATGCTTGCACCTTCTTCAAGTGAGGATGTTCCAACATAGTAGCCACTGTGTAGATTAGCATAAAACATTGAACAAAATTATTAGAAAAAATTTTAGTGTGACAATTTGAAAATATTTGAGATTTCAGTACATCAATTTAAAATTTCAAAATATTAGCACCAAATTATGATAATATAAGTGGATTACAATTATGTAACGGTGGAACTAATGAAAGCTTTTAAGAAATATTAAAAATTTTAAGGTTTATGAATTTTCAAAAGAAAATTACCATCCATATATAGAAGAGGACAAAAGTAATTACCATTTTCTTATCAATATAACATATAGTCAATGATAGCATTTTCCTTTCCATCTGGGAATGGCCTATCCCTAATGTCAACCAGTTTCTCTTCAACTGGGTGCATAACTCTATGGCCTGCGCAATGTTAACTTAATTAGTTGAAGGCATTTTTTTTTTCTCCTTTTACGTAGTATTTTATTAAGTAGGCGTATCTTCTATTGAACAGATCGCCACCATGGTTAAACCAGTTCCCAGAATCTTGTCTAATCCACTGAAACTAAGTAATGATAATTGAAACAAAAAAAAAAAAAAGGAAATTTTCACCATTTTGGAATTATTATTAAAAAAATTTAAATAGAAATCAGAAACATTCAAATTAGCATGCACTGTCAGAGGAAAAATACTACGATGAGAAATATATATCTTACTTCTAAGCCTGTACAGAGTTCTGTAATTGTATGGAGGCCAAAGAACAGGAAACAAAGAACTAAGTTGTGCCTAGATGGTGCCATTGAACTGGAACTGGAACTTCAGATAATGAGATGCTCTTGTTAGATGCAAAAGGAATGGCCCAAATAAAGATAAACAGTCAGATTTCGAAATCTTCTACTTAATTTGAATTTTTTTTTTTTGGGTAAAAAGAGAGGGCAAAGCTTTGAAAATGAGGTGAGGAATATAGACATTAAATCCTTAACATTAAGATGGTGTTTGGTAGAATTATTCTTTTTAGTTTTTTGAAAATATCAACTTAGGAAACTAATATTTTCATGTTTTGTACAAGATTTCAAAACAACATTCCCAAGATTTCGAACCAACATTCCTGAGAATGATTTTGGAACAAGTTTTTCACTAAAACTTGCCTATGAAGGTGGTGGGAATCTTGAATTCTCATGCTATGGGAACTTTTTTTAGACATAAAAAGTCAAATATACAATTCATTAATGGCATAATCGTAAAATGACAAAATTATTTTATTTTTGTTTATATCTTATTTTATATTTTATTTTTGCTAGTTTCTAGTGCTATTTTGTACTTATTCTTAATTTTAAATAAATATTTATTAATTATAGGAAGTAATTTAATTCTTTTCTTTAACTTAAAATAGATAGGGGTATTTTTGAAAAAAAATAACTAAGATTCCTATAAAAGTTATATTAGAACCAAACATAAAATTAAAAATTTCCAAAAAATATTGTCTAACATACTCATAAATATTTAAAGTCAACCAAACACATTTGTAATATTCTCGTGAATTATCATTCCCAGAAAATATAATTCTCAGGAAATATGATTCTCATGAAAAGAATCAGTCTAATAAACGCTACATCAATTTTTATAACTGAAGAAGATGTTATTAAATATAATTATCATTTGTAGTTTATTTATTACTAAGAAACATGTTTTAATATTACTTTTATATATAGGAGCCACAAAATGAAGGGTAGTATATCCCTTTTGATAAATCTTATTCTTAATGTGAGTATATTTTCGGAATACTTAATGCTGTGATCGCTATATCCTCGATATGTGTTATTTTTTATATATTAAAATAGGATATTAGTATCCGAATTGACTTCCAGTTATTCGTAACCTGTGTTTTCTTCCAAGGAGGAACATAAGATAATGTCTGGTCAATTATTGTTCACTTCACGTACAAGTTTGGCAAAGAAAGTCAGAAGGGAATTATCTTTAAAATTTCTTTAAAATATCTTGTTCTGAACGTGGCTGTCACATAAAGCTTTTACAATATCTTTTGCTGTGGAAAATGTCCACCTACCATTAATTCATACTTGTAAATGATATATAATTGTATAAAATATAAAGAATTAATGGTCCTGTAGTCTAGATAGGATTGTTAAATATAAAAATCATTTTTTATATTACTCAGGCCTTTGCATTGTCCACAAGCTAAGCCTAAAAAGTTTTTTTACGTGAAAAGCTCGTATTTGATAAGTGAAATTTTCAAATAGACTTAGCCAATCAAGAATATNTAGACTTGCCAATCAAGAATATCTGGAGCACTTAATTTTAGAGGGATACTAATAATTATGACAGTGGGAAGTGTCTCTTACCTCGATCCTCTGAGCCTGCACAGAGTACTGTAATTGAATGAGACAAAATAATAGCGAACAAATACTATGTTGTGTCTAGATGGAGCCATGAAACTGGAACTCGAGATGCTATTGCAAGATGCAAGGAAAACGGGCCAAGTACAGATATAGACAAAATCAGATTTCAAAATCTTCGGCTTGGAATTTTTTTGAGCTAGGACTAGTAAAATGAGTTACCATTCATCAACCATGCTATTTTGTATTAGCAAATATTTATTGTGTTTACTAGGTAAATCATTTTCTCCTTGATTTGTGCACATTCAATAGGATTAGGTTAATGATTTGTATAGCTTGTAATATAACTACACCAACAGTGTATATAGATTCACAGAATAGTCACTTCGCTTGTTATTCTCTCCAGCTATTTGCTAAACTTCACAATCATACATATTCATAAGTTTCATATGTTGTGGCAAATATAAACAGAACAAAAACAAACGTTTAAAATTGCTTAACACATATTCATATTGTAGGCGTGCAGGAGAAAACTGGCTCCATACAAAGTACCATCTCTGGCTCCATCAACAGAAAACTGGCTACTTAAGCATTGCAAGCTTATTTCAGTATTTTATGCAAGAGAGCAAAATACATGTAATTGAGTATCACTAGCCTTAATTAGTAACCACTCTAAAAACAGATTATGTACGTTTCAACAATCTGTGGGGAAAAGAAATTTCCAAAAAATACAAGCTCAACTTCTAATGTCCAATGATACTTATGAGCCCCTTTTATTCTCAAATAAAACCATAAAAACATGATATGCTTCTTTCTTTATTCTTTTTTTTTTTTTTTTTTTGAAATGAGTCCACAGAACTTTTCTTAGACACAAAGTGCATAAAGCGAGGTTCCAGAAGTAAAGTTATTGAATAAACCAAGATTTACCCTATATCCATTTCCTAAATAAATGCACCCATCACTGATGGACATACCCCCAAACACAGTTCCTCCAGTGTTATAGGACCAAACAATTTCACCAGTCTTGGCATTTATTGCATATATAGGTCCTTCTTGACTTGTGGATCCTGCAAACACGACTCCATTAGCCACACTAACAGGACCATTAGTAGTGGCATTACTAGGGTTTTCTGTGGACCACAAGATTGTACCATCCCTAGCATCCATTGCCACCCACCCACCAGTAGTAGTAGTCCTGTTGGTTGGTCTAAGAGTAAAGTTTTTGAACTGGGAATTGGCAATGTTTGTGTAGACCCTTCTTCCATCAGTCGCTGACCCCCATGTTCCACCTCCAGAAAATCCACCTGGCCCAGCTTCCTGCCAAGTTAAGAGTAGATATTATTCAATTTCATTGAGCTCGAGGCTTATGCGTATGGTAAATGTTATTTGCACATATGCATAGTCAAGCGTTGCCAAAAAAAAATTTAAGTGAGCTTGTGTAAAGTGTTTGTTAACTCTTGATTGTACACCTTGGCACACTTAAGAGCAACGCGAAAAAAAAAAAAAGAAGAAAAAAAAGTAGTTTCGAAGTGACACTACTCTATANAAGAAGAAAAAGAAGTAGTTTCGAAGTGACACTACTCTATACATAAATTTTGACAACAGCAAAAATGCAAGTGCATCTTCGGTTTAGTGGTGCAAACCTCCCAAAATCAAAACCTACTAGAGGTAAAAGTGATTCCTAATTAAACCAAAAATGCTATATAAGTATATAGGGTTGTGATTGTATATTACCGTAGACCAAATGAGGCTGCCATTGTTGCGATCTAAAGCCCAGGCGAAACCACTTTTTTGGACAGCAACAACAATATCTCGCTTGGTTCCATTTACCTTAACAGTAAGCATCATTGGTGCCTCGCCAAAATCAGCATCTGGGTTAGGACCTGGTGGACAACCATTAGGTGGAGGAAAGAGGCATGCCACTAACCACACATCGTAGCCTCCGATTTGGCGGTACCATTCAATGTTTCCAGTGTCCAAATCAAGTGCCAAGATTGAATTTGAGTGATTCTCAGGTTCAACACACTCATCTGGATCAGTAGGGACCGTTTGATTATTCTGTCTTTCTTGGCATTCTTGTATGCGTAAAGGGGCGGAGTATAAATTCCCAGTAGCAATATATACATGGTTCCTTAACACATCTATGGCAGGGCTGCTTCCCCATATACCTCCTCCTGCATATTCTCCTCGTGTGCCGTTGTTATCAGGTAACATGTATGTCCTCCACAGGATGCTACCTGTTCGAACATCTAGTTTTACGAAGCTGCCAATGAAGGTGCAACATTGGTCGGGGCTCAGGTTTTCTTCTAGTGAAGATATACCAACATAGAACGCCCTGTAAATGTTATGTCACAATTGAGATCCAGTACATAAGTTACGTATAGATATGCTGCCATTTTCTCTTCAAATTTTAATTTTCAACATGTAATGAAAAATATGTTCCCATATAAATGTGGTCTTTTTTAAATCTTATACAAATTAACATAATGATCATAAAGTTTTATCATATATTCATGAGCTAGGAATCCTTCTAAAACTCCATGTAAAATATAGACGGCACCTAAGAGTTTTAACCTAAAGGCCAGGTCTCAACTCTCAACACCGTTAATAAAAATGAAATGGTCAAACTTATGTGATGCCAACTTGTTTTCATCATATTATATATATATAGATTCCAAAAATGATAACAGGAACAATTATTTGAAGGTTCTACTTAGGAGTAGGTCAATGCCACGACCGAATGGATATATAGCTCAAGTTGACTTTTTCCTTCTAAAAAAGTCAGACGTGCCACATTATGTAAACTTGGGTTTATTTGTTAAATAATTGACCAAATTAAACATTGTTATCTAATGGTTTAAATGAACTGTATGTCTCTATAGTTAAAACGAATTTTGAATTATGTCCCTATAATTTTTATTTTTTTTAATTTAGCCCCATTTGTTACTTCCAGTTATAACTCCGTTAGTTTAATACTCACATGGCAAATAGCTTATTTATGTGGCAAAAAAGAAGTTGACGTAGCGCCCAAATGACACAAAAATAAGGTTCTATTTGTCTCTCCTCACCCTAATTTCCATCAATTTGAGAAAAATTAAGCCACATGTCTTGCATGTGTGTTTGATGGGTGGCAATTTGTATGTCACTTTGGCGCCATGTAAGCCTCATCTATTGTCACATAAAGAAGTCGTTTGTCATGTCAGTACTAAATTGACAGAGTTATAACTCAGGGTAATGACATAGACTCAATTTAAAACAATAAGTACCTAAAAGAGAAAAATAAAATTATAAAGACCTAATTCAAAATTAGTCCAAACTATGAAGACATGCGGTACATTTAAACCTTATCTATTATTCATTGATGGCCAGATAAATTGTCCCTTTCCCTAACGAGTAACTGCTGACTTTTGTATTTTACGCAAAAAGAAACTTATGACTGCTTTCGTATTCAATTAAACAAAGAATTTATATATTTTATTTCTATTTTAAGCAACTTCTAATTCATCTGTACTTGTCAGAAATCCATAAGAAGAAGCACAAACAAATCTAATAAATCAATATGCTATTCAAGAGGAGGAAAAATTTCAATCATCGACATTGTAATTAGTACGAAGAAATTTCAAGAGGAGGAAGAAATTTCAATCATCTGCATTGAAATATGCATGCTTCTATCCATTATAATTTTCACCATTAAGTAGTAAATCACAAGCACTGCATATTCAGAAGGAACCAAAGAGTTTAAGCCAAGAAGAAACTAACCCATTGTAGTAAGTTCCAGACATAGTGACAACGCTGGAGTCATGGGGGTCCAAACGGGTTGACCAAAGTAGCTCGCCGGTTGACCTTTTGACGGCGATAGCAACGGCAGGGCCGTATATTCCAAAAATGAGCAAGTCACCAGCTATGGTAGGACTTGCCCTAGACACCGTGTAATTAACTCCGGCAACGAAGCCAGTTACGTTTAGTCCCAATAAAGTAGTCAAGTTCTGCTTCCACACTTGAGATCCATCGGAAGCTTTCACCGCGTAGATCTCACCATTCCAGCTCGGGAAATAGACAGTACCATTGAAGATTGCAGGTGTTGCTGTTATATCTCTGCCGGCGAAAAATTCCCACTTCAAACTAAGATTGGAAGCAGTTTCTACGCTGATACTGCGCTCCCTGTTGGCATATCTTCGGTTATATAGATCTCCACCATGGTTTAACCAGTTTTGTGACCCCTTTGCACAGATTGAATCTGTTAATAGGCATAATATGAACAGAGAAATAACAAAATAGAAGGTATCTTTAGGTGGCGCCATTGCCATGAAGTTGGAAACTTAGAGAAGCTAACGGTTGGACAATTTGTAAGTTCGGACAACATTAATGAGTCATATAAATAGTCTAATTATAGGCATATGGATATGTAAAATTTTTATCTCAACACAACTAGATGAATTAGGTTTGAAATTGAACAAGTCCAAAGACCAGAGCTACAGAGAGAAAGAGAATCAGAGAGTTGACTATTGAACTTTTCTTTCTCAACAAAATTGGATGAAATGATTTTTTCTATTCATTCTCTTCAGAGTAAGGTACATATTAGAAATTAAATATATGTGGGAAATTATGTTTAAAATTCCCTTTGTTCTTTGATTCTAAGTGCACTTAAGGAAATTCTGGTTTCAAAACTTATTGAGGTTGAGTGCAACAGAATTATAAAAAGAGAGAGAATTACCTATATTATGTAGTCTTAATTAGGAAAAAAAATAGATTGAGAAGTTAGCCCTTTCTTCTAAAAAGAGCAATTCCCATATGAATGGGAATTTAAATATGCCCACAACTAGCTCATTGAACTACGCTGCCTCATGCCTGTCATTAGCGTGTTGATTTCCTAGATCAGTTCAAATTCAAAGGAACCTGCCGTCAAAATGCAAACTATGAACATATATAATTCATATCTATATTTTATGGTTACTTGAAGCCTTAATTAATAATCTTTTTTCCCCATGGGCAAGTATCGTCGGTGAAATAGTATTGACAATAGTCGTACATAAATAAATAATTTCATTTTTTTAGTTATAAAAGAGCACAATGCATTAGAAAAAAGGAAGGGGATATTATAGCAGGAATAAAAGAGATACTACTCAACCCACAAGTTATTGGCTAAATGATTTAATTTTAATCTATGGATAATATAAAAAAAAAACATGTACTGTCACATATTAAAAAATTATTAATTTTTTTATTATTAGTAAAATGCCTTAATTATTTTTATGATGTGGTAGATTCTTATTTAATAATAATATATAGAATTTTTTTGATGGAATAATATATAGAATTTTGAAATATCAAAGAATTAAATTTATACTCGAATTACAAAATCATAGTTATGCATATATAAAATAAATACTGAATATTACAATTTGTTGTGATATATCTACAACTTGCATTATTATTAGCAGAGAAGTCGCCTTCACGAATGTTATGAACCAAAGGCATGTCGGCATCTGCACCATGAAACAATTACCGGTGGTGTCAGTAAGCCACAATATCAACTTTCAAGAAAACATATGTGACAAAGTTCCCTTGCAGTTGCACCATCACTAATGAGATGTATATAATAGCAACTGGATATAATTAAATCTAGCTAGCAATGAAGTATAAGTACACAACAATTAATGAAGGCATCTCAAGTGCATTTAAAAAAATAAAAATTATATTTGGTCAACCATTGTTGCCTTCGCATTTAAGATTCTGGCGAATGTAAACAGAAGAAAAATCAAGCTAGTGTTTAAATTTCTTTAATACATTTTGTTCTGAATGCAACTTCTACTATACTCATCGATCAATTATTGTATAACTAGTGGGGGAAGATGTCCACTACCTTGCACTTTTGTAAATGATATAATATTGTATCTAAATTTAGAGTGTCATGTGATATCCAACAAAGTAATATGGAAATAACAATAGTGTTTCTTATCTAATTCTGATGTTATTATTAATCTATTCATCTAAATTTTAGGATCTTTTTTTTTTGGAAGATAAACTTTCCTTAAAAAAATTTAATCTCTCATCGAGATCATATGTAAAATATACGTTCTATCTTTTCAATGAAATGATTTTAGGGAGAGTACTTTTGTTTTGATCACTCAAGTTTATGACAACTTTCCTCCATCTTTAGTTTGATCCATGCTAGAACTATGACTACCTATATTCATTAGATATTTATGTGTTGGTATATACTCTCCTTAATTACCTTTCTTAATTCCTATGTATTCTTTTTTCTCTTTCTCTCTGTTGATCTTTTTTTTAATCCGGTGCTATATAGCAGAATGCCAAGCTCTTAGCATATATTGGAAAACTCTTGGCAGTTAAAAAAGACGATGGAAGAAATTAAGAAAGTATATAGAGACAGTAAATGATTTAAAAATCTTAATTGGCTAATGAAGCCTGACTGAAGGTATGTTTTATAATATATAAAAGAGAAACAGAGTTCAATTATTCAAAAATCAAGCATTTTATTTTTTAACTTGTGAGTGTTTCTATCTTTCTATTTCTTCCTAAAAGAAATATACAAAAACATTTAGTCCATAATTGCTGTCTTCACATATAATATTGTACGGACAGAAGGAAAGTATAATTAAACAGAAGTAACTGAATTAAAATTAGCCGTTATTTTTCTTGTCATTCTTTGTATCTTTCCTTTCTTCCCTTTAAAGTCATATACAGAAAAAAAAAAAAAAAAAANAAAAAAAAAAAAAAAAAAAAAAAAAAAAAAAAAAAGATTTGGTCAGTAATTGTTGCCTTCACGTAGACGATCTAAAATACAGACAGAAGGAAAAATAAATGTCAAAAAATTCTATAATACATATTCTTCTTCTGAATGGAACTCCTTTATTAAGTTTATTTATCATAACTAGATATATATTGAACCTCTCTTATTCACAAAGAAAAACTATAAAACATGACATGTCTGAGCACTAATTACACTGAAGTTTCCTTAGACACAATAAGCATAAAGTGAGGTTCCAGCAGGATAGGAGAAAAATAATCCAAGATTTACCCTATATCCATTTCCAAAATAAATGCACCCATCACTGATGGACATGCCCCCAAACATCACTGATGGGCGTTTATTGCATACACAGGTCCTGTTGTGTTTGTGGATCCGGCAAAGACGACTCCGTTAGCTATACTAACAGGGCCATTAGTTGTGGCATTGCTAGGGTTTGCTGTGGACCACAAGATTGTACCATCCCTAGGATCAATTGCCACCCATCCACCACTAGTTGTAGTCTTGTTTGATGGTCTGAGGGTAAAATTTAGGAATGCAGAATTTGCAATGTTTGTGTAGACCATCTCTCCATCGGTGGCTGCTCCCCATGTTTCACCACCAGATAACCCACCTGGCCCCGCTTCCTGCCATGATATGAACAAGCATTTAGTATTCACGAGCTATAAAAAAGAGTAACTATTTCCGATTCAAAGCAAATTCTGGCAGATACCACAGTTGAGGATTTACACAAGCTCTTTACATAACATAACATTCCACAAACAATGCTTGTGGCAGAATATTCTATATTCAAATAGTCCTACTTAAAAACCTATTTTCTTTCAACATATATAGATATACCACATTTGTTGATTGTTATAGCATAAAAGCTTTTGGAAGAGTGTGATTACTTATAAATAAGCTTTTGTGGTTGTAATCGATATTAGTAATAAAAAAGAAAGGAAACGACTTTGTTGCCACAGCAGGTGGTACAAAAGCAACAACAGACCTACAGTAGCTAGCCAATGAATAGGCGAGTTAATGGGGTAAGCTGATTTTGTTGAATTTTCGGTTTAGCCCAAAATTTTAATATTTAAAATTTGGCCCAATTAAATGTCTAAAATATTTAACAGAAAACACTTCTATACCTGAGGATAAGTTATGGATACCTAAAGTTTTCAGCCAATGATATAACAACACTTACCATTTTATTTGGTTTCATTACTTTTAGTAACTGGTCAGATCCAGTTAAATAAAATTGCAACATGACTAGCTAATTCATACTAATTACAATTGGAACCATAATTATTATTTAATTTACATTATTTTATATTGGTATTTGGTGAAAACAAGAGCTTTTCACCTGTAGAAGAAAAAAAAAAAAAACTTTGCCGAATTCGTCAAGTCTAGTATTTGCCTAAAACCCAGCAAGAAAATTCTTGATCAATTATTCAATGTTGTAGTTTGGTATTCAACCATGTAATGATCAACTCTTGAGTAAATAGAACACGGGCTGGAGACACGGCCGTGTTCACTGATAGAGTAGAGTGTGTCACTTAAACATCATCTCTAGAATGAAGACATGGGATATGACATGGGCGTGTTCACCTATGGAAATGGAGACACGGGAACATGACATGGGCGTGGTCACCCAAGGAGTAGAGCGTGTCAATTGAAGTTAGTCTCGGGAGTTCAGACACGGGTGTGTGCATTCAGAACACTGGGCGTGTTCAGCAGACATGACCATGTTCGTGATGAGGAACTGGAGTGAGTCTCGAGACTACAGACACGGGGTCAAACACGAGCAAGACACTTAATGACACGGGCGTGTCACTTAAGTGAAGTTATGGATCATCAAGACACGGCCAGAGACACAGCCGTGTCGCGGGCATGTTTGTCTCAAAAATCAGTTATTAGTTAGTTAATGGTCATAACCGACTTGTAACAGATTCCTATATAAACGTGTGATGGGTAAAGGACTTAATAACTTAAGATTAGCATTTTTGGGCTTGAGAGAAATCAGAGAAGGAAAAGAATAGAGAGATTGAGAGTGAAAAATAGAGAGAGACTTGGGGTTCTTGCTGGTAAGAACAGAGATCAAAAGGGGTACTCTATTGTAAACAAGATTCGATCTTGGTGTTGTTAATCATAGTGGAACTGCTCTATCCCATGGATATTTGCTCTTCTGGTATTTGTCTATTATCTTGGTTGCATAGGTTAAAAATCTCTTACAATTGGCGCCATCTGTGGGAAGAGAATTGAAGAAGATAGTCATAGCTATGAGAACAACCAAGTATGATATTGAAAAATTCTCTAGTTCCAATGATTTCAGATTGTGTAGGATCAAGATGCAAGCAATCCTAGTGCAACAAGGATTGGCTAAAGCGTTGAAGGGAGATAATGCATTTTCTGAGTCTCTATCTGAGAAAGAAAAGAAAGATTTGCTGGAAAAGGCCAAGAGTGCAATAATCTTGTGCCTTGGGGACAATGCATTAAGGGAGGTAGCCAGAGAACCATCTGTTGCTGCAATGTGGCTCAAGCTAGAGTCACTGTACATGACAAAATCCCTTGCCAATCGATTGTTCATGAAGCAGCAACTGTATTCTTTCAAGACTGAAAAAAAATTGCTCACTAAGCAAATAGCAGACTTCAACAAGATTCTTGATGACTTAGATAACATAGAGGTCAAGTGAGAGGATGAAGACAAAGCTCTAATACTGCTTAGTGCTCTACCAAAGGTGTATGAACATTTCAAAGATGCCATATTGTTTGGAAGGGAGCAGACCATCACTCTTGAAGAAGTGCAGTCCTCAATTCGAGCAAAGGAACTTTAGAAGAAACAAGAGATGAAGAATGTCAACCAGGGAGAAGGGCTGAACGTGATGAGGAGCAGACCTTAGAAAAGAAGTTTCAAAAGGAACAAGTATAGATCAAAATTGAAGAACCAGTCACAAATCATGTTCAAATGCTTTCACTACCATATAAAAAGCCATTTCAAGAGGGATTATCTAGAAAGAAGGGGCAAGGAATTCAAGAAACCTCAAGAACTGGGTGATGCAGACATAGTCACTAATGGTTATGATACTGCTGGTGTTTTAGTAGTTTCAAATATTGAAAGTGAGAAGGACTAGGTGATGGATTATAGTTGTACATACCACATGTGTCTAAGGAAAGAATTTTTCGAGACTATAGACCTAAAAGAAGGTGGAGTGGTGCTCTTTGGCAACAACAAAACATGCAAAGTGCAAGACACAGGCTCTGTCAGATTGAGAATGTTCGATGGCCAATAAATCCTGCTGCAAGGTGTAAGGTACATACCAGAACTTAAAAGAAATCTTATATCTATAAGCATGTTTGATAGTTTATGATACATTACTAAAATTGAGCATGTAATTATGAGAATTTCGAATGGTGTACTGATAATTGCTAAAGGAATTAAAGAGAATGACTTATATATTCTTGACGGTTGCACAATAATTGCACAAGTTTCTGTTGTTAGTCAAAAACACATTGACAAAACTAAACTGTAGCACATGAGATTAGGACATGTTAGTGAGAGAGGTTTAGTTGAAATAGTAAAACAAAATCTGCTAAATGGTGATAAAATATATAAATTAGACTTTTGTGATCAATGCATATTAGGAAATGCTCAAAGAGTTAAGTTTGTGGTTGGTATGCATAATGCAAATGGACCCTTTGAGTATGCTTACTCAGATCTCTGGGGTCCAGCAAGAACAAGGACTAATGGAGGGGGATTTTATTTTCTCACCATTATTGATGACTATCTAGGAGAGTGTGGATTTATATTCTGAAAAATAAGGGTGACACCTTTGAAAAATTCAAGGAATGGCACACACTAATAGAGAATCAAATAGGAACTAAACTTAAAACTTTAAGAACTGACAATGGCCTGGAGTTTCTTTCAAAGCAGTTTAATGAGTTTTGCAAGAAAAAAGGAATTCAAAGGCACAAAACTGTTGCAAGAACTCCTTAGCATAATGACTTGGTAGAGAAGATGAACATAACTATCCTAGAACGTGTTAGATGCATGTTATTAAGTGCAGGACTACCTAAAAGCTTTTGGGGTGAAGCTGCTACTACTATTGTACACTTGATTAACAAATGTCCATCTTCTGCTATAGGTTTTAAAACACCTATGGACCTATGGAATGGGAGACCTGCAGATTACTCTCATCTGAGGGTGTTTGGTGCTTTGGCTTTTGCTCATGTCAAGGAAGACAAACTCGGAGCACGAGCAATCAGGTGTGCATTCATAGGATACCTTACTGGTGTGAAGGGATACAAGTTTTGGAGGATGGAACTGGGTGAGCCTAAGTGCATAGTAAGCAGGGATGTAATCTTTGATGAAACCAGAATGGCTATGTTGGACAAAGACCAAGGAGAAACCAACAGCAAAGGATTTGAGCAAAAGAGTACTCAAATTAAGGTAGAGTTACCAACTCACCATGTTAGTGGAGAGATGACTCAAACTAAAGAGGAAGTTGTGGTTGAACAACTTCATGAACCAGTTCATAATGAGTATCGCTTGGTCAAAGATAGAGCAAGGAGAAAAATCATACCACCTAAGAGGTTTGGCTATGGTGACCTCATATGCTATGCTCTGAATGTTGCTGAAGAAATTCAAGACCATGAGCCTACAAATTTCAAAGAAGCACTAAAGGGGAGAGACTATCACAATTGGTTGGCAGCAATGAAAGAGGAAATAAAGTCGTTGGACAAGAACAAGACTTGGGTTCTGGTTGACCTACCTAAAAATCAGAGGGTAGTGGGCTGTAAATGGATTTTCAAAAGAAAGGAAGGAATTCCAAGAGTTGAGAAGGCCAGATTCAAAGCAAGACTTGTGGAAAAGGGGTTTACACATGTTGAAGGAGTTGATTTCAATGAAATTTTTTCACCAGTTGTAAAGCATTGTTCAATAAGAATTATGTTGTCTCTAGTGAATCAGTTTAACCTTGAACTAGAGCAACTAAATGTTAAAACAACATTCCTTCATGGTGATCTAGAGGAAATCATATACATTGAGTAACTTGAGGCCTTTATTGAAGACAAGAATAAAGTATGTTTCCTAAAGAAGTCACTATATGGCTTGAAGCAAAGTCCAAGGTAGTGATATAAAAGGTTTGATGATTTTCTGATAAAAATGAATTTCCAGAAGAACAGTTATGACAGCTGTGTTTATATCTTGAGGCAGAATGATAAGTCACCTCTGTACTTGCTATTATATGTAGATGACATCTTAATAGTAAGTTCAAGTAAAGCAAAGATTGATAAACTCAAAATTGAGTTGAATTTTGAGTTCGAGATGAAGGAGCTTGGAGTTGCAAAGAAGATCCCGGGAATGGACATCATCAGGGACAAATCAAAGGGGAGTTATTCCTATTACAGCAAGGCTACATGAGGAAAGTAGTTTAGAGGTTTAGAATGCATATGTCTAAATTAGTTTTAACTTCTTTAGGACAACACTATAAACTTTTTGTCCAACAAACACCTAACACAGATGAAGAAAGGGTTAGAATGGTGGCAATCCCATATGCAAGTGGAGTTTGAAGCATTATGTATGGCATGGTGTGCAGTAGACCAGACTTGGCTCATATTGTGAGTGTTGTTAGCAGATTCATGACAGATCTTAGACCAATACATTGGGAAGCTTTGAAATGGGTACTAAGATACTTGAATGGTTCATTAGCTTCAAGTTTGAAGTTCAGAAAAACACTCCAAGATGAAGCAATCAAAGGATATGTGGATTCAGATTATGCAGGAAATGTTTAATACAAGGAAATCCTTATCAGGATATGTATTCACATTGTTTGGCATTGCTGTCAGTTGGAAGTCTATGCTTCAGTCTGTGGTAGCCTTGTCTACAACTCAAGCTGAGCATATAGCTCTTGCAGAGGGTGTTAAGGAGGCTATGTGGCTCAGGGGCATGATTGGTGAACTTGGAATCATGCAAGAAAGTATCACAGTATACTGTGATAGTCAAAGTGTCATTCATCTGTCAAAACATCAAGTTTATCATGAGAGGTCAAAACATATTGATGTTAGACTCCATTTTATTCGAGATGTGATTGAGACTCAAGAGGTTTTGGTGGAGAAGGTAGCATCAAAGGAAAATCCAGTTGATATATTCACAAAGTCATTGCCTCATGCTGAGTTCAAGCATTGCTTGGACTTAATGAGGTTTTGTGAAGGATAAACCATAAGAGGGAGAACAGCACTTGATGAAACTTTTTTTTTATTGAAGAGACATGGTGGAAAAATGTGATGATCAGCTCTTGAGTAAATAGAACACGGGCTGGAGACACAGCCGTGTTCACTTATGGAGTAGAGCGTGTCACTTAAACATCATCTCTGGAATGAAGAAACGGGCATGTTCACCTATGGAAATGGAGACACGGGCATGGTCACCCAAGGAGTAGAATGTGTCAATTGAAGTTAGTCTCGGGAGTTCAGACACGGGCGTGTGCATTCAGAACACGGGGCGTGTTCAGCAGACATGTCCTCAGACATGGCCATGTTCATGATGAGGAACTGGAGTGAGTCTTGGGACTACAGACACAGGGTCAGACACGGGCAAGACACTTAATGACATGGGGCGTGTCACTTAAGTGAAGTTCTGGTTCATCAAGACACGACAGTGTCACGACCGTGTTCATCTCATAAATCAGTTATTAGTTAGTTAATGGCCATAACCGACTTGTAACAAATTCTTATATAAGCGTGTGATGGGTAAAGGACTTAATAACTTGAGATTAGCATTTCTGGGTTTGAGAGAAATCAGAGAAGGAAAAGAATAGAGAGATTGAGTATGAAAAATAGAGAGAGACTTGGGGTTCTTGTTGGTATACATTGAAGGAGCAAGAACAGAGATCCAAGGGGGTACTCTATTGTAAACAAGATTCGATCTTGGTGTTTTTAATCATAGTGGAACTGCTCTCTCCCGTGAATATTTGCTCTTCTAGTATTTGTCTATTATCTTGGTTGCATAGGTTAAAAATCTCTTACAAACCAGATATTGAGAAATTTTTTCCATTACTTGGAATGTAATTTTTCGGCAAATTAATGAAAATTTTGGGGCTTGCCTTGAACGTGGATTACATCTATGTAAATTCTTTGATCTGAAGCATCAGAAAGTTCAAGTTATTGAGATTCTTTGATTACATAAATAGATCTATTCATTATTGAGATTTGATGCAGCTTTGGGGTTGAATCATACTGTAATACAGTCTTTTACAAAGTGAAATGCTATGTTTTGAACTTTAGGGTTTGGTTCCACCATTAATGGAAGCTTCTAGCTTTGGGTTCGGTTCTGCCAAATTCTAGTTTTTTTATTAATTATAATATCTAATATTTTTATTTTCGTAAATATTAAANATTTTCCTAAATATTAAAAAAATTAATACTAAGTATTAAAATTCAAAATAATATGTAAGGAGAGATAATATAAAACGATATTTCTTCTATCAAACCATAAGCAATACTGTTCAGAAAAAAAAAGCAAAACTATTAAATAAGTTATAATTTACGTTTAGTCAAATTATCCTTTAAAATAATTTACTTTTTAATTGAATATAAGTGTATGGAAATTGCTTCACAAAAAATGGATATTTTAGTTTCTTATGAATGTTTCTTTAGTCCTTTATTGCTATTGTACGTAACTCAAGAAATAGAACAAAATATCTTATTATATTTCTTCAATCCCTTCTTTAATACTATTAAATATGGGAATGATTATTCCATGTAATAAGACATGAAATAGAAATATTATTCAATGCATTTGATGTACTTAGTGGAATGAATAGCCACGAGCTATGAGATTGAGTTATATATCAAAGTTTTCTTGAGTTAAAATTTTTCATGAGATTTTTCTAGTTCTGTCAAAAGTATCAAAGTAAGGTATTAATTAACCTAGTTAGTGGCAAACTTAACGGTAACGTGAAATTAATTTCATGGTCATGAATACTTATAACATGAGTTAAAGTGAAATTTGTACAATACTTTTTTTTAACTTTCATAAATTGGAAATGGGCAAGTGAAATAGTTTATCAGCGAACAACAGAGGATGGCTCAGCTGTCGCATCTTATCACTGGAATCCATAGTCAGTTAGCTTGCTTCACCTGTATAACAGGTTCTCTCCCTTAGCTCTAATATTAAAAGCAAACTTCTGTTCTGGCTAGATGGCTTTAACTTTTGACTTTCTGAGGAATTTCCATTGCCGCTTCCAGTATCATGTCAAAGGCACTTTTCATGCATGACTTCAATTTCTCTTCATCTATGAAGTTCTTCTCTGTTTTGAAGGTAACTCTTAGCACTCCCATATAGCTCATAATTGTAATGACAAGACTCTGTAACCCATAAAAAATAAAAAAAAAAATAAATTGTCAAAAATGTGAAATATNAAAAAAAAAAATTAATTGTCAAAAATGTGAAATATAAGTAAATTTTTCTTACTTCAACAGAGTAAATTAGAATAGATAGGGAGACGCTAATTTAGTTATCAAAGTTGTCATGTAAGAGGTGTAGAAAACTTCCAGAGTGTATATAGAGAATCCAATTAAATTAAAACGATAGCGTGTGTGTAAATATAGAGAAAATGTGGTGTGTAAAATACAGAAGTTGAAGAAGAAAGGGGATCAAGTTGAAGCTTAAGATACCTCTGGTCCACCAGCCAATGTAAAGTACAAGCCTTTTACTGGATGATTAGCCAAAGACATTTTTTGTACTGGTCCAATCAAGTTCGAAATTACTGCGCTGGAGTTTCTTAGTGTGCCATGAACGTGTTTAGCCACTGCCTGCAACAATTTCACACATTATCTTTTAATTTAATCATTTAACCTAACTGCTTCTACTTATCCATAACTATATAAGTGGCTCCGAGTTTAACAAAAACCATCTGAACTTAAATAGAATCTCCCATACAATTATGTGTGATTGTAAATATATTACGTTGGTGGCATCACCCCCTTTTGAATTTCTTCAGAAGGAAGAGTGTCAAAATCATCACAGTTGGAAACATAAAAGCCGAAAAGTATGTATATAGTCAATTCAATAATGTGTAGGGTACCCACTACGCACCTTATGTCCTTTGAATTTACTCTCCATATCTAGAAGCATGCCAGTGAGAGGAACAGCTAAAGAGTGTTTCTTCCTCTTAATTGTATCATGTGCTTCCGAAACGAATTCAAGTGGGTTTGAAATTTTGCTGCTGTTTAAATTTGGCATTGGTACATGCAAGAAGGAAATTCTATTCCCCCAAGGTCCTTTGGCTTTAGTGTTGAGCATATCATTGATTGACTGGTAACCTTCAATGTTTCTTGTATTAAGCAGTACCAATGCTGTGGAATTTGCGGTCCTTGATTTCTGGTCGAAGTCTTGCATGTATAAACGAGTCCCATAGAAGACTATTCCAGTCATCACATCATTTAGAGTCTGCAGTTAGAAGGGGAGAAACAAAAAAGAAAAAGAAAAAGAAAAATAATTGTAATCTGATACAAGAAAGATGCTATTCATAGGAAACAATAACCAATAATGATTGAATAGCATTGAAGGATTTGGTACTATTTCCTTTTTTGTAGGGACATATATAATATAGTTGTAGATTGTTGTAGGCGTCTAAAATTTGTGTCTGACTAAGATTTCCGGAGGTTGAAAAAGGGAAGGAAAAAGGAGAAATATTAGAGAGGGAATGTGCAACTCCATGAAAAAGTTGGTGGCCTAAAAAACCCTAGAGGTAGTTGAAAACCGCAACAAAATTTAACAAACCAAGAAATTATCTTACCACACCAAGTCTGGACTTAATGTCTTTGACATGGTCAATAGAGAATGCCATGTTTGAAATGGTGATTGGCCTAAACTCCACTCCTTCATCTCCAGACCTTATTGGTGTTTTGTCATCTTCCAAGAAACTGCTTTTTAGCATGCTCCATCCAAAATCTGCTCTAGTGTTGAAGGCTGAGGATACAATCCCAGAAAATCTACTGAAAATATTGTATTTATTGGCAGATTCTGATTCTGATGGTTTGAGTGATGGAAAAGACAAGGGAAGAGAGGGATCATCAGCTCTTTGTAGACAAGAAAGAAGAGCACCCATGAGAGAGTAGCCATCTCCCAGTCCATGGTGAAGTTTAAATATGACACTGCTAGCTGTGTTGCTTGTAGGGTAATTTAATATGTGAATTTCCCATAGAGGTCTGTTTTGTGGGAGCGGCTCCATTGCTATTGTTGACAAGTAATCGTTGAAACACTTGTCATATGATTCCGGTGACAAGCCACGAGGGAATATGGGAATGTTGATATGCTCTTTCAAATTTACTTGAACTTCCTTCCATTGTTTCTCACCGTTTTTGTCTTGAACCTGTTTTCACATATTTGGATATTGCTCAATAATACCATTTGAAATGAACGAACGTGAATATAATCAAACTTGAAATCTACTTAATGATGAGATAATAAATTATATAAAGAGCAAACAAATATTCAAGGAACTCGCACAACTTGAAAATGCTATTTTGTGATTGTTTTATGGAACAATTATTCTTTTAAATTATCAATATTGATAAGCCATTATGTATGGATCAACACTAATTTGCCAATAATTTTAGGTTTCAGTTTTTATAGTTGTAACTAAAAGTATCAAAAAAAGATTTAAGTTTCTATGTCACTATTATAAATTAAATAAATAGATATCATCTTAATTTATATATCTTTCTACAAATGTCAGTATATATATATATATAGATAGATAGATAGATATCAAAAGTAGCTTAGATATAAATAGAAGACAATATTAATAAGGTAACGAAAAGAGAGAGAACCATGATGCAGGAGAAGCGAGGAGTGACAGGAAGGAAGAGATCTTTAAGTAGAGGCATGACTTGTGATTCATCTAATGTAACTTCGAATTCTAAAACACCAATAATGTATATGCATAGCACTGAACTATTGAAGTATTGCCCCACAGGACTCACTGGCTCTGCTACCTCTTCTTTTGAGTACTCCATCATCCTAACTTTATCTCCCATGCCAGATGAGAAACGCTCTTCTCTTTGTTGCAAAAAAAGTTTTGAGATCAATATGAGGACGAATACAACTATATATATGATAGATTATGATATCAACTTTGAGAAAAATGAGAAGGTCAAAAACTTGTATACGTGGATGATAGCGTGCTGCTCACTTGTCTCGCCAGTTATATTAACGTCTTCAAAATTTGATTAGCAGGAGACTTTAAAACAAGGCAATGCAATAATGATACTTGATAATGTTATTTATATACATCAGTTTTATATATTAAATCAGGGAAGATTCATCCAAAATTTCTTTCGGAATTTTAATGAGTAGTTGGCTCATAGAATGTGGTGGGAACCACTAAATGAAGCAATGAAACTTGTTTATACACGTCTTCCCCCGAGACTGATTATTCGGGGAGCACTACCGGTGTTGTATATACTTTTTCAAAGATAAATTATTCTATACTTTTATATATAACTTTTTTTTTTTTGAGAAAGAACCTAAGTTCCAATAAATAAATAAAAGATAAGAAGTTGCTGAAAGTACTGTTTTTTAAGTATATGTTTATCGTAAAATGATCAAAGTATTTTTTAAAATTATGTGATTATTATTTATTAAATATATAATTATTTTATTTAATATGTGATTATCATATAATTATAAAAAGAATAACTAAGTTTTTGTTTTTATATAACGATAGAGTGGTTTCAAACTAAGATTTCTTATAAGGGCTCAAACTCTCATGCTAAATCACATTTAATGGCTTGAACAGTAGTTTTTCAAAATTCTTAATACTTAATGACTTTTATACCGTATGAGAAGATTGAGTCAATTCTGTCGGGAAGAAGCTAAATTTTTCCAAAAGCACCTAAAAAGTTGCTGTGTTCTCACCATTTATCTACACTTAGGTTCACCAATCATATCACCATCCCCATAACTGTTGGTTCCCCGTTCCATTAAATGGTTGCTCTGCAAACCATAAGTTACCGAAATTATTTAAAGCTATGCTGTACCCATACGCATGTCCGACATATATCGGAGAAGACGACAATTAAGATGGTGTTCTAACTTCTAATCAGTTCAACCATTTCACACTGATTCCTTTTTTCTGGTAAAAAAAGGGACTTCTATTAATTTATAACTGGAAGGGAAATCATGCAAAAGCATCAAGAAAAAAGACAAGGGTGTCCACGTTAAAGCTACAAAGCCAGACCATTTTTGCAGATAAAGACATATGTTCTTGAATGCTATGAGTGTCATCCATGGGACAGTTGTAACAGCCAACAAAACACATATGGCACCATAGGTATTAGCATCATAGATATTAGATGACCGATCAATGACTAATAACTCCATATGAACCATATCAAATAGCCGCCTGAGAGTGAGAAGGGACTTGGCTAGAGGTGCCTCACCATTTCACAATGATTTGAGAAAATAGGAAAGCGATTATCCAGAGTGAGCTGGGACCATATATCAATGATTTGACAAGGGTGTCCACGTTAAAGCTACAAAGCCAGACGACTTTTGCAGATAAAGACATGTGTTCTTGAATGCTATGAGTGTCATCCATGGGACAGTTGTAACAGCCAACAAAACACATATGGCACCACAGGTATTAGCATCATAGATATTAGATAACTGGCCAATGACTAATAACTCCATATGAACCATATCAAATAGCCGACTGAGAGTGAGAAGGGACTTGGCCAGAGGAGCCTCACCATTTCACAACGATTTGAGAAAATAGGAAAGCGATTATCCAGAGTCAGCTGGGACCATATATTAATGAACTAGTACGGTCAGATAATCCTCTTTAAAGATTGATAATCAAGTTGATTGTGATTTGTGAGAGATCGATAGATATTTTGAAGATCAAGAAGTAAGATGATCAAGAATCAAATTATCAATCAATTGAAGAACAAATATTTCAAATTATGAGGGAGTGTTAGAAATAAGAACTTGAAAATCTATTATTAATTGTTCATGTATTAGACTTTTATTTTTCCCGAGTATCTAAAAGTTATATGAATTAGAGCTATAGTGAGATGTGTATCATGTTTTTAAGTGTCAAGAGTAAATGTTGAGAGTTAATATTAGTGAGTCTAAAATTTCTACGAAGCCGGTTGCATTTAGTCCCGTCAAAATAGTCAAGTTCTGCCTCCACACCAAAGATCCATCGGAAGCTTAAGCCGTGTAGATCTCGCCATTCCAACTTGGGAAATAAAGGGTACCATTGAAGATTGCTGGTGTTGCAGTTATATCTCTGCCTGCAAAGAATTCCCACTTCAAGCTAAGATTGGAAGCAGTTTCTACGCTGATCTTCTGCTCCGAATAGGCGTATCTTCGGTTAAACAGATCTCCACCATGGTTGAACCAGTTTTGTGCACAGACTGAACCTGTTAGTAACCAAAATATGAACATAGAAATAACAAAACACAAGGTATCTTTAGATGGCGCCATTGCCATGAAATTGGAAACTTAAAGATGCTGGTATAGTGTAACAATTAATTGGACAAAGTGTAAATTTTGATGACATAAACGCCTCATAAATAGATAGGATTCTCAAGAAAGGAAAATGAATTAATTGACAATTGAAATTGAACAAAGTCCCTACACCGGATAGAGTTGATTATTGAACATTTCCTTCATAGTAAAGATATTAGAAATTAATTTATAAGCATGCTCGGGAAAACAACGTTTATTATTATTTTGGTCTTTGATTCTGAGTGCAACTCGGGGGAAAAGGTTATATAATGCAGTCAATGAACTATACCGATTACTGAATTCTATATGAGTGTTGTGGTTGTAATCGATATTAATTAGTAATAAAAAAGAAAGGGAACGACATTGTTGCCACAGCTGAGGTGGTACAAAAGCAACAACTGACATAGAGTAGCTAGCCAATGAATAGGCGAGTTAATTTTAATATTTAAAATTTGGCCCAATTAAATGTCTAAAATATTTAACAGAAAACACTTCTATACCTGAGGATAAGTTATGGACACCTAAAGTTTTCAGCCAATGATATAATAACACTTACCATTTTAACCTGAGGATAAGTTATGTACACCTAAAGTTTTCAGCCAATGATATAATAACACTTACCATTTTATTTGATTTCATTACTTTTAGTAACCGGTCAGATCCAGTTAAATAAAATTGCAATGTAACCAGCTAATTCTTACTAATTAAAATTGGAACCGTAATTATTATTTAATTTACATTATTTTATATTGGTATTTTGGTGAAAACAAGAGCTTTGCACCTGTTGAAGAAAAAATTTAAAAAAAAAAAAAAAATTCTTGATCATTTATTCAACGTTGTAGTTTGGTATTCAACCAGACATTGAGAAATTTTTTCCATTACTTGGAATGAAATTTTTCGGCAAATGAAAACTTTGGGGCTTTCCTTGAATGTGAATTACATCTATGCAAATTCTTTGATCTGAAGCATTGTATAAAATTTGAGATCTAATGCTAGCTTATTAGAAAGTTCAAGTTATTGAGATTCTTTGATTACATAAATAGATCTATTAATTATTGAGATTTAATGTAGCTTTGGGGTTGAATCATACTGGAATACAGTCTTTTACAAAGTGAAATGCTATGTTTTGAACTTTGGGGTTCGGTTCCATCATTAATGGAAGCTTCTAGCTTTGGGTTCGGTTCCGCCAAATTCTAGTTTTTTATTAATTATAATATCTAATATTTTTATTTTTGTAAATACTAAACAAATTAATACTAAGTATTAAAATTCAAAATAATATGTAAGGAGAGATAATATAAAACGATATTTCTTCTATCAAACCATTAGCAATACTGTTCACAAAAAAAAAAGCAAAACTATTAAATAAGTTATAATTTACGTTTAGTCAAATTATCTTTTAAAATAATTTACTTTTTAATTGAATAAAAGTGTATGGAAATTGCTTCACAAAAAATGGATATTTTAGTTCCTTATGAATGTTTCTTTAGTCCTTTATTGCTATTGTACCTAATTTAAGAAATAGAACAAAATATCTTATTATGTTTCTTCAATCCATTCTTTAATACTATTAAATATGAGAATGATTATTCCATGTAATAAGACATGAAATAGAAATATCATTCAATGTCTTAGATGTACTTAGCGGAATGAATAGCTATGAGCTATGAGATTGAGTTATATATCAAAGTTTTCTTGAGTTAAAATTTCCCATGAGATTTTTTTAGTTGTGTCAAAAGTATCAAAGTAAGACATTAATTAACCTAGTTAGTGGCAAACTTAACGGTAACGTGAAATTAATTTCATGGTCATGAATACTTACGACATGAGTTAAAGTTTTTTTAAAAGATTAGCTTTGTTGAATCAAAAGTATATAATGAGGCATGAAATAAACTTCTTATGTACAAGTATAGTACTAATTAGTAATTTCTCACATATAATTTAATTATCATAAATAACTATGAATTAAAATTTATTTATACTAGTGAAAACTTAATGATCACATAAGACTAGTTTAGTCAACATTAATAGCTATAAATGATGAATAAGTTTAAGTTTATCAAGAGATTAATATTGTATGTGAGAAGTATTAGAGTGTAAAATTCTATGTGTATAATAGTACTATACTAATTAACAATTTCTCATATGATAGATAAAAAGTATAATGTCATATAATTTTGTTTTCTTTAAACTTAGTTAAGTATCAAACTGAAAAGCTCTTGCTTTAATTTCATTTAATTAGAATTTATTAGGTTTTGAATTACAATTTTACAGTTTTTCAATTTCAATTGAAATAAGATTAAAAAAATATAAAGTCATTCACAATTATATTTTTGAGACACCTTTATAAATATATTTAAAATACAAGATAAAAACTTACAAAACCAAGAATATATAACTTAACTTGCACCATCGTTGCCTAATTAAGAAGTCCAACAATCCATTAAATGAGATTCAAAATAAACGGTTAAGGACATGCCACCAAACATGGTTGTGACATGGTGTGTCAGTTGTAAGCCTTTCTTTTAAAATGAAAAGTGGGTATGGTTTTGTAATTCTCAACACTTCATTGACAATTACATAATTTCATTATATATTCATGGCTAATTTCTAATTACCAAAGAAACCAAATCCAACAGTTCCCATTCACCTGCAACTGTTTACTGAACCAATATTTTGTTGCCACGTGTTTGCGTCAGTTGTTGTTTTTGTAACACCTTTGGCAATAAAGTCGCACCCACAAAAAGAAAAGAAGGGGACAACATTTACACTTTTGGCGAACAAGTGGAAAAGACCAAAACTACCCAATAAGTGAGTCTCTTTCTTTCCAAATTCCCCCCTCGACCTCTTGCTTTTCCTTTATTTAAAATCCATCCAACATTGGGTGGGGACATTTTCCCAGCAAACCCTCCTCTGCTTTTGCTTGGTGTGAGAAAATGACCAAAATCTTTCTGGTGCTCTGTTTCCTCTCCTTAGCTGCTTCTGGGTTCGCCCTTGGCTCTATCAAGAAGGAAGAAATTAAAGTGTTTGATCTCAAGAAAGGTGATATTTCTTTGAAGGTCACCAACTATGGTGCAACAATTTTATCTCTGGTTCTTCCCGACAAGAATGGTAAGTCTTCTGTTCTGCTAATTAATGTTGGTGTCCTTTTCTGGGTTCTTCTTGTTTTTCACTATTTCTCTATATTTTCTTTCTTTCTATGTGATTTTCCTTCAGGAAAGCTGGGTGATGTTATTCTTGAATATCGTTCACTGAAGGATTACACTGTGAGTCTTTGTTATTTTCTTCCTTATGCTATCTATTTTGATTTCTCTTTTCTTTCCCCTGCATCTAGTTTCTTCTTTCTCTTGTGAAAAGGAGATAATTACGAAAAACCTCTCATTGTTCTTCAACTTGGATAAGGATATTAACACTAATCTCTCTCCCTTGAATGTCTCTCTGAGGCTGTGAGGGCCGAGTGCCGTTCAGGACAAGCATTTTGACAGCTACATTTCCTGACACAGCTTCAGTCCTTGGCCTGCATATCTACTTAATTTTTATTTTATTTTATTTCCCTTAATAATTTTCTCATTTTATTTTCTTATTTTTGCTAAGCTAAGTAAATTTTTCAATGAATGCAATAAGGATAGTGTTGACGTTTCAATACTTCCATCTTGGTCTATAGAAAAGTAGTCCATATTTTAGTGATAGGTTTGAAAGAAAAAGGTGTTTTTTCAGCATTATTACTTTTCAATTCGCCTATCCATTTTGAATTTTCTTGTCATACTCGTTGGCTTACAATCTTGTATGGAAGATGATGACTAATTTGGTCAACTTGTTGGCATATTTTAATTTGTGCATGTGGGTAGGAACAGGGGGAGTGATATTCAAATTAAAAATAAATAAAATTATGTAATAACATTATTGAGACAATAATTAGTTGTAATGATGATTTGTTTCCTGAGTCTACCAACCATGAATAATAAAATATGGGTAACAGTGGTTGTTGTGCACACAGCACATGATATGATAGTATAAATGTGCACTTAAATGGATGCAAATAGGGAGACTACACAAGTCAACAAATAAAAATGAAGATTTTAGCTTCCTTGTCGATGGTGATAGGTAAGAATTAAGAATCAGAAGTTGGAAAATTAAAATGAAAAAAAAAAAAAAAAAAAAAATTGGTTTGATTTTTATGTAAATAAGTTTAATTAAAGTTAATAATTTTTATATGCAAATCAAAAAAATAATTTTTATGTGTTTTAAATTTTGTAAGAAAATAATGGTACATATAGTTATTAAATAAAAGTTTTAATATGAGATTTATAAGATTTCTTCAAAAGTATGATCTAGATCAATCAAATAACTAAAACTAATAGTTTTTGAAAATTCGTACCCCTTCTAATATTTGAAAGTTTGATATATTTTTTTGTTCTTTTGGGAATAGGTTTATAGTGGGAGTGGGGACAGATGAACTTTAGAAAGGTCAAAGGGAGGGGATATCCTAATTCCTAAGAGCCTCTGCTCAATGGCTTCATAAACGGAGTTTTTGTGTTTTTTTGGTGTGGAAAACAAGGATTCTAAATTATAAGAAACTAAGTTTATTAAAACTTTTTTAAACCAATTTTTTAGAAAATGTCAAATAGTCAAATGGTCAAAGGACAAAAATAAAGGGCAAAAAGCAGAGAGGTGAAGGGGACAAGCTGCTTGTGTCAAATGAGGAACACGTCGTGGGCTCATTGGCATATCTCATGTGGACAAACCATAAGTCTATTGGCGTGTCTGGTGGGGCCCACTCCACAAATTTTTTTTTTTAAATTTTTTATTTTTTTAAAAGTGTAATATTAAAGTAAATAAATTAAAAAATATTATAATTATGTAAATAGGTTGTAAAAGTATAATATTTAAGTCAAAGTGCCGCATTCCTAGTTGCAGGATATTTGTTAAAGAACTTTTCTTATGGATATATAGCAAAAGAATGATAATTTTTGTGGTATAAAAGTAAAATTAATAATTTTGTAGTGCAATGCCACATATGCAGAATGATACATCATATTTTGGTGCCACTGTTGGTCGTGTAGCCAACAGGATTGGAGGTGCTCAGTTCACTCTAAATGGAATCCATTACAAATTACCTGCTAATGAAGGAAACAATACACTTCATGGTATGTTATTCCACAAGCAAACAAAACATTTCCCAACATATAAAAATGTATGATCAATTTGGCAATTCATCTCATTCTCTCTCTGCTCCCTTGGTTCAGGTGGCAAAATAGGATTTAGTGATGTTCTTTGGAAGGTAAAAAGGTACCAAAGAGAAGGTCCCAATCCTGCTATCACCTTCGCTTACCACAGTTTCGATGGCGAAGAAGGTAAACAGTGCCAATTATCTTCACTGCCTTTGTTATGTGAAAATAGCTGCATTTTCTAAAACGGAACTATATGTGTATGTATTTGGCTTGAAGAAAGTCTAGTGGTGTACATTAATCTCAGCTGTCATCTTAAAGTTTCAGTGAGACCATTTAAACTTAAATCCTGTTAACTGTGTAAGTGTGAAGTAACATATAACTAGCAAAGCTCATGTTGCAGGATTTCCTGGTGATCTGCTAGTAACAGTGAGCTACACTCTATATGGGAAAAACCAACTGAGCATAATTATGAAAGCAAAAGCTCTAAACAAGGCTACTCCAGTGAATCTGGTGAACCACGCGTACTGGAATCTAGGTGGCCATAACGGTGGAAATATTCTAAATGAGCAAGTGCAGATATTTGGCTCCAAAACCACACTTGTTGATAGCCACCTCATTCCCACGGGCAAATTTGCATCTGTGAAAGGAACCCCATATGATTTCTTGAAACCACACATTGTTGGGAGCAGGATCAAGCAGCTTTCAGAAACTAAAGGTTATGACATCAATTATGTGATTGATGGTGAGAAAGGGAAGAAGATCAAGCGCGCCGCGATAGTGTATGATAACAAGTCTGGAAGAGCGATGGAAATTTCGACCAATGCCCCTGGTGTGCAGTTTTATACTGGTAATTACCTTGAGAATGTGAAGGGGAAAGGTGGGGCTGTGTATCAAGCTCATGCAGGACTATGTTTGGAGACTCAAGCTTTCCCTGATTCTGTGAACCATCCTAATTTCCCTTCAACCATTGTGAGCCCTGGAAAGGATTACAAGCATTACATGTTCTTCAAGTTCTCTACTAAAGCTCCATATGGTTTTTCATAGAGTTAGGCCTCTTGTAAAACTCTCTTTTCTTTGCCTGTGACTGAAGCCTTGAGTTGTTGTAACAATTGAACTTTGGGTCAGTAAAATGAATAATAAGAGGTGTTGTTATTAATTATTCTGCTATCTACTGGAGCTTTGGCTACTTCTAGCTGCTAATTAACATTTTGAAAAACTGTTTCCTACTCACTTCTTATATGCGGAGATATTTCCCCCTCTCCTTTAATAAACAACACTATGCAACAGAGATCAGATTAGTAGAGCACAGGATATTAATTGTCATGGCACTATGGCATTTCCATTAAGTTGTTAATGAGTTAATTTTGAGTTTTAGGGTGTTCAATTTTACCTTAATCTTTTCATTAATTATGTCTAATAGGTTAGGACTTCTTTTTTTTTTTTTTAACCCAAATCCATTTATATTAAAAGCAAACTTTTGAATCAAATAATTTATAAATCAGTAGTACTCAAATCATTTTTAACACTCGTGAGTTTTGTGTTCAAATCTAGAATCATAAGCCAAAAATACCAAAAAAGAAAAAAGAACAAACTTTTAGGCCAACTCAATTGGTAAATAAAATATTTTAATTTTTTTATTAATTATTTGTTATTAGGGTATAGTCAATCGGTAAATTTTATTTTTCACCAAAAAAATAAAAAAGTTTAAATGTACTACAGGTTTCTATAATTTAGACAAATTTTAAATTTGGTCCGTATAATTTTTTTTTTTTTTAGGTTTTTATAGTTTGAAATTTTTTTAATTGAATCATTGTCGTTATCCCGAATTATAATTTCATCAATTTAATACTTATATGACAAACGAATTTTTCATGTTATAACTTTTTGACATAATATTTGATTTGGGCGTGGGATTCACATATAATATCTCCTATTATCGCCCGTCTATCATTTTGAATCTTGCCAAACATGTCCTTTAATTTGTAAGTCAATACTTGATACAATAGTTTCTAAAGCTCCCCAAACATATCCTTCCAATCTACAAGCCGAGAAATTTGTACAATACTTTTTTGTAACTTTCATAAATTGGAAATGGGCAAGTGAAATAGTTTATCAGCGAACAACAGAGGATGGTTCAGCTGTCGCATCTTATCACTGGAATCCATAGTCAGTTAGCTTGCTTCACCTGTATAACAGGTTCTCTCCCTTAGCTCTATATTGGGTGAAGATGACCTGAAATTCCACCTGATAGTTTTCACTTCCAAACAATCTCAAATCTCTTTCTTAAAGTCATTTCTTTTCCTGATTAATTTTCTGAAGTGATTGTTTTTCCACAGAAACATGGAGCATTTGTAGAAGAAACACCTGGGATAATTTTAATTCATCGAATTCTATTAGTTCTAAAAAAGCCCATTTGCGGTATAGCCATTGTTTGTCAATGGCTTCCTCTTCTTCTATGTCTTTGGCAGAAACCGGTAAAAAATTAAAGGAAGTGTGGATATGGACCAAAAACAAGCAGGTCATGACGGCTGCCGTCGAGAGAGGATGGAATACTTTCATTTTCTCACCGCAGCATAAACAGCTCGTCAATGACTGGTCATGTAAGTCCACTATGTTCTTAATTTTTTCTATCGTTTTGTTGTTTAGAAGGAATTTTATCTTGCATTCTGCTATTTACTTGTGTACATTACAGTTCATAGCTTAGTGTGGCTGTGTGTGTGGTGAAGAGTATTATGGAGAATGAGTGATTGAGTCATGCTGGTGAAGGAGATTATAGTATGTCTATGTTCTAAATTTTTTTTTCTTGTTTTTTTCCTCAGCAATGGCCATAATATGCCCTCTTTACATTGGTGAAGGAGAGATTCTTGATGGACAGAATAAAAGAATTGCCACCGTTTTTGATGTTTCAACTCCTGAGAAATTAGAGCGGCTCCGACCTGATGATGAGCAGGCAGAGAACATTGTAGTTAATTTGCTAGATTGGCAGGTATGCTCACCGCACCCTCCTTGAAGGATCTTGTTAGAATTTTTTATAGTAATTAATGATCTTGTTGAGTTTTTGTTTCTGTGTATCACCCATTAATTTTCCTGTCCATATGCCAGTATGCTTTGCAGAAAAATCAACTTGACTATCCTTTTCATTAAGTTTGGCTAAAAGGGTTCTACTTTTCTTACAAATTCTAATGGGGGCCAGGAGTTTTTGCAAGGTTTTGATAGTTCTGGCTCTTGGTTCACTGTAGAAAATTGATATCTAGATTATGAAATATCATGTTCAATCAATTATTTGTTCAATGGCATTTATAACTTTCACTAGTTCAATGTTGGAATTGGTGTAATTTGTTCATCCGTCAATATTCTTGTTTCTGTGATTAATTTAATTGAGGGTAGTATAAAAACTTCAGGGTTGGATTTATTCTGTATCCCTCAACCATAATATTATTGATACAGTTGTGTCATAAAAAACTTCTTTAACATATAATTATGTGAAGATTAATGACTTTGATTGCTGGTTTGATATTTTTCCAACAGTTGTTAACAGCATTACCTGAACATATTTTGTTTTTCAATCTTGATCTTGTCTGACTTCACTTTGATGCAAGAAAAGATAGTTTGTCTTTTAAAAGTATGGCTAAGCCTTTATCTTCATTAATTGACATTTATCAATTTCAATAATGTATAATATAATTGGTTAGGTAATACCTGCAGAGAATATAATTGCAGCATTTCAGAGCAGCAAAAAGACAGTATTTGCCATTTCCAATAATCCATCTGAAGCTCAGATGTACCTTGAGGTATATACAATAGGACCAATTAAAAACATGAGTTTTTCATTCTTGAAGCTCATATAACTAGATATAATACTTCTTTGCAGCTTAACTTTTTTCCTTTCAATTGGATTTTGTAGGCACTGGAACATGGTCTAGGTGGCATAGTTTTGAAAGTGGAAGATGTCGAACCTGTTCTTGAGCTAAAGGTAATCTATACCAGACTAACACTTCTGTGGTAGCAAGGCCTGGCCACTTACCTCACTTAAATTTCAGGAATATTTTGACAAAAGAAATGAAGGGAACAATTTACTGAACTTGACAAAAGCCACTGTGACACGTGTTCATGTGGCTGGAATGGGGGATCGGGTTTGTGTTGATCTCTGTAGCCTCATGAGACCAGGTGAAGGACTTCTGGTGTGCATCCGTATCCTCTGCAAAGGTTAAATTACTGCTGAGCTGATGTAGTGAAGCTGCAATTCTTATGGGCCAAATATTTTTCACAGGTTGGCTCTTTTGCTAGAGGATTATTCCTTGTTCACTCAGAATGCTTGGAGTCAAATTACATTGCAAGCAGGCCTTTTCGAGTAAATGCAGTAAGTTCTGCACTCAAATTCTGAGTTTAAAATTTGTATGTTCATTGCAAATGACCCTTGGATGAAATTGCACCTGTTATCATCAGAGCAAAGTGGTGTGCGAAATCAATATTTGATTACTTTATTTGGTACAGTACATATTATGGGGAAAGGGGTTTGGAGGAGGGGAAAGGAAGCTTAAGGTGAACATTGCCTCTGCCTGGGTTCAAACCTGGACTTGCTCTGTTCCCAAAGCAGCCGGGTGCTTATTGAGCCAAAGGCTCATTTGGCGTCAACATTTCATTACTTAGGCAAGCCTTATTCACAAAGTGCTTTTTGTAACAGGGACCAGTACATGCCTATGTTGCTGTCCCAGGAGGAAAGACATGCTACTTGTCAGAATTAAAAACAGGCAAAGAAGTGATAGTAGTTGATCAACAGGGTCAGCAACGAACTGCAATTGTAGGGCGTGTAAAGATAGAGGCCAGACCACTAATCCTTGTGGAAGCAAAGGTTTGTGATTGACTTTGACAAGAAATTTATTAAATGTTTATCTTCACATGTTTTAACCCAGTGCTTTTCTTTATGTGAGTGAGGTACTGGTACGTCCCCTGTCAAATATCATGGTAATTTAATAAATAGTTAAATAAATTCTTCAAAGCCGTCAAGAGCTTAAATATATGCAGTGAGTCTAGAAATAAAACCAAGGTGCTAATGTGTCATTCTCTGATGATTATTTATCATCCCAAAAGCACTTTATAGTTGATAGCCTTAGATTGCTTTGATAGCATATTTTAAATTGTACTGTCAAATTGCTTTGATAGCCTATTCAAATAGCTGATTGATAATTGTTTTACACTAGCTGTTTTGGCATTACAATAAGTCACAATAGAGCTATCATGAGTCAGTCATTCTCTTATTCCTTGTTTTATAGCCCTTAACAAAAATTAAAAAAATCCTTCATGCATGTGTATCAAAACTGGACTTTCAATGTGAAAGCTGCATTCAGTGTTGTACTTTCTTGAGGAAATAAATGATGTATACTACTCAGATTTGTTGATCTGATAGACCTATCATAAAAATGGAGAAATTGGAAATACAGGATGGGCCACCGTGTATATATTTTACCATGCAATGTTTCTCTTGTGTTTTGTTTTAGTTTTAGTTTGGATAAGTTAGTCACACAAAAATTACTGAAATAACCATTGTCTATACTTCAACTTTTCTCCATGGCCGCTTCCTTTATGGTTACAAAATCTTTTCTACAATGAGACAACATTAGAGTGAGTGAAAACAAAAGTTCAAAAAGCAGGAGGCAGGAGCTAATGAAGGGCAACATGTTTGACTTAATCTTTACTCCGAAGGTTGAGAATCTTTGTAAGTTTAGGAAACTGTAAATAAGGAATGGTAAGGAGGATCTCTAACAGGATAATATCGCTCAACTGGTAAAATGGAATATCTGATCCCATGTGCTTATATTGTGACATGGATATCAGCTTTTTTAATTGTGTTTAGTGTTATTTCTAATATTGCTTTGAACATAGTGAAGTAAGAAAGAAAAGAAAATTCTTCTTTGTGTAGCATTTACACTTGAAATTTTGAATATGTGGAGAAAACAATGCATTGCTTGGTCTCCATACCAGATTTCTTAAATTTCCCAATAATACTGCTTTCCCAGTTGTCTCTGGAATCTCCTTTGGTTATCCTTCAAAACCTGTGAATCTCATTGTTACCTAAGATCTTAATTTTATCTATCTTATTTCGTAGCTGCTGATGCGAATGAGGAATTCTAATTTGGTACTAAATAATAATCATGCCATTTCAGATAGATTCAGATAATGAGACTATCTACAGCATCCTTTTACAGAATGCAGAAACAGTGGCCTTAGTTTGTCCCTCCCAAGGTAACTCAGTCTATTCTTACTACTTGTTATGTTTGTATTTCCTAAAGTGCTGTTTATTGTCTTATTCAGGAAATGCACTGTCGAAAACAGCTGTTCCTGTGACCTCTCTCAAAGTTGGAGATGAAGTTTTGTTGAGAATACAAGGAGGTGCTCGGCACACAGGAATAGAAATTCAAGAATTTATAGTTGAGAATTGAACAAATAATGATGTATCCGACTGATGATTTTCATTCATTGAATTATATTCTTCTTGCAGCTATGATACCAGTGTAGATTGTGATCAGGCTAGAGAGCTTTTGCATCTCAAAGTGAAGGCTGCGTGTAAAGTCATGGCATTACTCGAAGCAATATAGTTCAGAAGAGTAGTGTTGAAATTCCATTAGACAAATTTGACTAATTTTCCTTTCACGTTTTGTCATACTTAAATCTTGGAATTTGTTAGAAAAGCTATAAAAGGTGGTCCGAGCTTTGAGAAACAGGACATTATTGAAGTAACAGAGGATTTTGACATCAAATATTGCATAGGAAGCTTGTGTTGTGTTATTGACAATGACATTGAAGCTGTGGAGTATTTTGGACCAAGAGGGTATGTGTGTTTTTCCAATGACTATCCCTTTCAATAAGAACTTGACTACGCCTCAGCCATGACTGAAAAATGTGATGTTTATAGCTTCGGCATAGTTGTGCTAGAAATAATCATGGTGAACTTCTTTCCTTAAAAACCCGGTATAAATTGTTTGATAATGAAAATGTTTCCAATTGGGAACCCAAAGGAAAAAGAAAATAGAAAAGAAAAATATAAATAGAGAGATACACAATTTTTTTTTCTTGGCTGAAATAGAGATACACAATTGACAGAAATAAATCAATAGTAGTGGGTGGGCCTTGTTTATCTACCTTTGAAAACGGACATATAATAAAAAAGACAATGAATAAATCTGAAAAATATATATTTTTTGTCTTTTACAAACAGTTTTGATGACCCAAGGACCAAATGTAAAATTCGTCATCTTCTGTTCTGGCTAGATGGCTTTAACTTTTGACTTTCTGAGGAATTTCCATAGCCGCTTTCAGTATCATGTCAAAGGCACTTTTCATGCATGACTTCAATTTCTCTTCATCTATGAAGTTCTTTTCTGTTTTGAAGGTAACTCTTAGCACTCCCATATAGCTCATAATTGTAATGACAAGACTCTGTAATCCATAAAAAAAAATAAAGAAAAAAATTAAATTGTCAAAAATGTGAAATATAAGTAAATTTTTCTTACTTCAACAGAGTAAATTAGAATAGATAGGGAGAGGCTAATTTAGTTATCAAAGTTGTCATGTAAGAGGTGTAGAAAACTTCCACAGTGTATATAGAGAATCCAATTAAATTAAAACGATAGCGTGTGTGTAAATATAGAGAAAATGTGGTGTGTAAAATACAGAAGTTGAAGAAGAAAGGGGATCAAGTTGAAGCTTAAGATACCTCTGGTCCACCAGCCAATGTAAAGTACAAGCCTTTTACTGGATGATTAGCCAAAGACATTTTTTGTACTGGTCCAATCAAGTTCGAAATTACTGCGCTGGAGTTTCTTAGTGTGCCACGAACGTGTTTAGCCACTGCCTGCAACAATTTCACACATTATCTTTTAATTTAATCATTTAACCTAAATGCTTCTACTTATCCATAACTATATAAGTGGCTCCGAGTTTAACAAAAACCATCTGAACTTAAATAGAATCTCCTATACAATTATGTGTGATTGTAAATATATTACGTTGGTGGCATCACCCCCTTTTGAATTTCTTCAGAAGGAAGAGTGTCAAAATCATCACAGTTGGAAACATAAAAGCTAAAAAGTATGTATATAGTCAATTCAATAATGTGTAGGGTACCCACTACGCACCTCATGGCCTTTGAATTTACTCTCCATATCTAGAAGCATGCCAGTGAGAGGAACAGCTAAAGAGTGTTTCTTCCTCTTAATTGTATCATGTGCTTCCGAAACGAATTCAAGTGGGTTTGAAATTTTGCTGCTGTTTAAATTTGGCATTGGTACATGCAAGAAGGAAATTCTATTCCCCCAAGGTCCTTTGGCTTTAGCGTTGAGCATATCATTGATTGACTTGTAACCTTCAATGTTTCTTGTATTAAGCAGTACCAATGCTGTGGAATTTGCGGTCCTTGATTTCTGGTCTAAGTCTTGCATGTATAAACGAGTCCCATAGAAGATTATTCCAGTCATCACATCATTTAGAGTCTGCAGTTAGAAGGAGAGAAAGAAAAAAAGAATTGTAATCTGATACAAGAAAGATGCTATTCATAGGAAACAATAACCAATAATGATTGAATAGCATTGAAGGATTTGGTACTATTTCCTTTTTTGTAGGGACATATATAATATAGTTGTAGATTGTTGTGGGCGTCTAAAATTTGTGTCTGACTAAGATTTCCGGAGGTTGAAAAAGGGGAGGAAATAGGAGAAATATTAGAGAGGGAATGTGCAACTCCATGAAAAAGTTGGTGGCCTAAAAAAACCTAGAGGTAGTTGAAAACCGCAACTAAATTTAACAAACCAAGAAATTATCTTACCACACCAAGTCTGGACTTAATGTCTTTGATATGGTCAATAGAGAATGCCATGTTTGAAATGGTGATTGGCCTAAACTCCACTCCTTCATCTCCAGACCTTATTGGTGTTTTGTCATCTTCCAAGAAACTGCTTTTTAGCATGCTCCATCCAAAATCTGCTATAGTGTTGAAGGCTGAGGATACAATCCTAGAAAATCTACTGAAAATATTGTATTTATTGGCAGATTCTGATTCTGATGGTTTGAGTGATGGAAAAAACAAGGGAAGAGAGGGATCATCAGCTCTTTGTAGACAAGAAAGAAGAGCACCCATGAGAGAGTAGCCATCTCCCAGTCCATGGTGAAGTTTAAATATGACACTGCTAGCTGTGTTGCTTGTAGGGTAATTTAATATGTGAATTTCCCATAGAGGTCTGTTTTGTGGGAGCGGCTCCATTGCTATTGTTGACAAGTAATCGTTGAAACACTTGTCATATGATTCCGGTGACATGCCACGAGGGAACATGGGAATGTTGATATGCTCTTTCAAATTTACTTGAACTTTCTTCCATTGTTTCTCACCGTTTCTGTCTTGAACCTGTTTTCACATATTTGGATATTGCTCAATAATACCATTTGAAATGAACGAACGTGTAAATAATTAAACTCGAAATCTACTTAATGATGAGATAATAAATTATATGAAGAACAAACAAAGATTCAAGGAACNAATTGAAGAACAAATATTTCAAATTATGAGGGAGTGTTAGAAATAAGAACTTGAAAATCTATCATTAATTGTTCATGTATTAGACTTTTATTTTTCCCAAGTATCTAAGTTATATGAATAAGTGCTATAGTGAGATGTGTATCATGTTTTAAGTGTCAAGAGTAAATGTGTTGAGAGTTAATATTAGTGAGTCTAAAATTTCTATGTATTAGTAGAAATAGAAATATATAGTCTTGTGTCATTTGGGATCGAGATTGATATTGTGAGTTGTCTCCCAAGTGTAGAAGACACTTGTAGATAAAGAGGGTGTGTAATTGTGAGTGAGTACTTCTCCCTCCAAAAGTTTATACTCATGTTATTAATTATATATTTATATGGTTAGTATAATTACTTGATTTAACTGAGTCAACTTTATTTTTGTGTGTATGTGAGCTGTTAAGTATGAGTCATCTTAATGCAATTGATTTGCAAGAAGTTAGCATTACTCATTTTATTTGCATTATAGATGAAGTTAAATGTTTAGTTAGAGATATATGGAGGAATGAGAATTTAAACTTTAAGAGCTCAACATTTTTGAAAAATCCCGTGGCCATTTATACTGTGTGTGTTTGTGTAAGAAATATTACTCGATTAGAAAGCAAGAAGGCTAGCATTTCACTTGTTGAACACTATAAGAACTATTAATTGGGTCCACAACTAGAAGATTGAGAAAAGCAAATAAGCCAAGCCATTAGGTATGATATAGTAAAATATCTTAATGAAATTGATCTTGAGTATATTAATTTAAAATTTAGAAAATTTTTAGATTTATTTTAAAAAAAAAAACTAATAGGTTTTAAAAAATTCACTAATTATTATTAGGCAACTAGTTTTTTTACATTTATTAAGTAATATTCTCCTAAACTTTCTGTAAGGTGTATTTTAAAGGAATCAAATTAAAATTTTGAAAATCTGCAATACAACGTGAAATTTTGTTGGGTACTCTAATCAAAAGATCAAATCCAAGTGGTTGTAAAAGAAAAGTTGAAAAGGTAAAAGTATATATTAAAGAAAAATAAATTAATAAAGGTTGGTTTCACCGGCATGGAATCTGCAAGAAAATTATATAAGTTAAGGTGACATAACCTTAAAGTTTCAATAGAAAGGGTAATTTGATTTGATTGCGTAGTGTAGCCTACAAGAAAATTATATAAGATTTTTTTTTTTTTTTGGTAATAAAACGGGGCAAAGCCCAGAAAAAGAAAGACTACAACCCAAGCTCAGGGGGCAAAGAGAACCCCAAATTTATTATTTATTTTTAATTTTTATAACGATAGAGTGATTTCAACTTTCAATCTAAGATTTCTTATAAAGGCTCAGACTCTCTCATGCTAAATCTCATTTAATGGCTTGTACAGTAGTTTTTCAAAATTCTTAATACTTAATGACGTTTATACCGTATGAGAAGATTGAGTCAATTCTGTCGGGAAGAAGCTAAAGTTTTCCAAAAGCACCTAAAAAGTTGCTGTGTTCTCACCATGTATCTACACTTAGGTTCACCAATCATATCACCATCCCCATAACTGTTGGTTCCCCGTTCCATTAAATGGTTGCTCTGCAAACCGTAAGTCACCGAAATTATTTAAAGCTATGCTGTACCAATACGCATGTCCGACATATATCGGAGAAGACGACAATTAAGATGGTGTTCTAACTTCTAATCAGTTCAACCATTTCACACTGATTCCTTTTTTGTGGCAAACAAGGGACTTTTATTAATTTATAACTGGAAGGGAAAGCATGCAAAAGCATCAAGAAAAAATACAAGGGAGTCCACGTGAAAGCTACAAAGCCAGACGATTTTTGCAGATAAAGCCATATGTTCTCGAATGCTATGAGTGTCATTCATTGGACAGTCGTAACAGCCAACAAAACACAAATGGCATCATAGATATTAGATAACCAGCACATGGCTAATAACTCCATATGAACCATATCAAATAAATGACTGAGAGTGGGAAGGGACTTGGCCAGAGGTGCCCCAACATTTCACAATGATTTGAGAAAATAGGAAAGCGATTATCCAGAGTCAGCTGGGACCATATAATTAATGAACTAGTACGGTCAGATAATCCTCTTCCCAAGCTCGGCATGAATTTGGAATAATGTTACTTAATTACACACAATTTATGCCATTCACAAAGCCAAGAGCCACTCGGAGGGAGATAAGGTGATATTCAATAAACTAGTTGAAGGAAAATAATCAAGTTGATTGTGATTTTGAGAGATCGAAAGATATTTTGAAAATCAAGAATCAAATTATCAATCAATTGAAGAACAAATATTTCAAATTATGAGGGAGTGTTAGAAATAAGAACTTGAAAATCTACCATTAATTGTTCATGTATTAGACTTTTATTTTTCCCAAGTATCTAAGTTATATGAATAAGTGCTATAGTGAGATGCGTATCATGTTTTAAGTGTCAAGAGTAAATGTGTTGAGAGTTAATATTAGTGAGTCTAAAATTTCTATGTATTAGTAGAAATAGAAATATTTAGTCTTGTGTCGTTTGGGATCGAGATTGATATTGTGAGTTGTCTCCCAAGTGTAGAAGACACTTGTAGATAAAGAGGGTGTGTAATTGTGAGTGAGTACTTCTCCCTCCAAAAGTTNCTAGAAACACAAGCGGACGTGGTTAAAAAATTGAAACATGTTAAAGTACAAAACCCATGTTGAACGTGAGAGAGTTAGGTGGAAAGTCAAGTCTTAAAAAGAAAGGAAAGTGATTGGGCGTACGTTATGCTACAAGAAAGGGAACAAACTAAGGGTCTAATTGCTTTAGAAAATATTTTCATATTTTCATTTCCTATTTTTAATTTTTAAACACGTTTTCATTTTCAAATTTTCATTTTTAAAAAACATGTTTGCTGAAAATTTTTTATTTCAATTTTCAAACCACATCACCTCCTCCTTTTTCATCCCTATCAGCTTCTTTGGTACACTTTCACTACTTTGCACCATGTGTACGACAAAACCATCAATCACACACACAATCTTCCCACGATTCCATTGTCTCATAATTCCGAGTAAACAAAGGAAGAACAACAAACCTCTGAGCTCTCTTTGCTTTGGAAATTCAAAACTGGTACACTCTCACAAAGTCAATGCACCTACTCCTCTACTCCATTTATGGATCCGAGTCACTTGCAGCTCATTTCCATGTGAAAACCTTCTGAGAACTTTTGTGGGTTTTCAGTATTTTATCAGCAGAGTTTTAATTTCAGATGGGTTTATGATTTTCTCATCTGGGTTGCATTTCTTTTTTGATTCTAGCGTTTCAGTTTTCTTCCCTAAATGTTTTACGGATTGGGAGAATTGAGTAGATAAAGGCTGTAGGTGGTAGATGACAGCAAAGAAGCGTTTGCGTGTAGAAGAAATAGAAATTTAGAGAGAAAAAAAAAAAAAGTCACATAAATTACAAGTATGCCACCGATCTTTGTCAGAACAGTGAAAACGTCTAAAAGACATTTCCAATTTCGTACCAATTTTTGGAAACATTTCCAATGTTTTCAATGAAAACATTTTCATTTATACTCAACCAAACATATTTTTAAGTTTATTTTCATTTTCAATGAAAATGAAAAAAAGAAACAGCAGAACCAAACAGCCCCTAAGTGTGTCACTATTGGTGTAGTGACCTCCTGAAACTCAAACTCTCCTGCAAAACACAAACTCTACAGCTGGCTGCTACTAACAGATTAGACTTATTCAAAT
>QAOA01004831.1:0-15768 GCA_003255065.1 Cercis canadensis
CAAACCTAATCAGCAAAGTAAATGAAGGAGAAACTAAATAGCTAATTGATTGGCCCATTTCGGCCCGGACCATATAGCAAACAAGGGCCCAATGAACAAATAAACACATTAAAAACAAATGCAAGTAGTAGATAGCCTTAAAAAAGAAGAATCGGTGAAGAGGAAAGAAGCAAAGGGGGAAAACGCAGGGGGTTCTCATCTCTCGGATTTGGGATAGTTATGTGAGTGTTGCTGTTTGGTTCATTCTGGGAGTGTTGCTGTGCTTCTTAAATTCCTAAAATTTTCCTTCTCTCTGTATCTTACTCTCTTTGTAGCTCCGTATGTCACTGTGTGTTCTTTTTTCTGTTGGGGATACCCCCTTTTTATAGCCGGAGCTCCTAATTTTTTACTGATACAAATTGTGCAAGTTGCACTGGTTTCTTACTAATGCAAGTTTCCTGTTTTCTTTTTGCAATTTGCACTGGCAGTCTGATGAAGCAGGGTGGCGCCGGACTGTATTTCTTGCTGCAGTATGCATACGATTCCCTCTTGCTTTTTGCCCCTTTTTTTCTTTAAATTAATTTTATGGAGGTTTCTTAGATACTTTTAGTATTTATGTAGTATGTCATACTAGATAGAAATAACCAATAAATGAATGACATGTGTACAAATTAACTGTTTTTAAGTTTATTTAAAAAATTAAATAAATTATATTTTATATATAATAAAATATGAAAATTATGTATACTTGCCACGTCAGTGTAGTATGACATACTTACGTAGTATCATAGAATCCCCGTAATTTTATTATTATATCTTTTTTTAATTTTTTATGTATTATTATTTTTTAAAATCTTTTTTAGCTCTTTTATATTTCTTTTTTCTTTGTTAGCATTTTAGCATTTTTATCTTGTATTTTTAGACCCTTAGAAAGGAATACGGTTTCAAAGACCATGATCCCAAAAGATGTATACAAACACTTATGAAACTAGCCGAAAAATAATGTATGTACAAATTTGAGTATCAACAATAGCCTCCCATTCTATTCATTGATATTATGCAGATGCTAAACAATTTAACATATCTCCTTACAAAAGAAAAATATAGCAGAAGTTTGTTCCCAGCGCATGCTATAAAAAATTTAAACAGCAAAGGCATGTGTGCTGTTATATTTTCCATAACAATCTCAGCAGTTTTTCATTGGTAATAGGATTCTTAGTTCGTTTTGCATTTAATTTTATGTCTATTAAATGAGATTTTCTTTTTAGAACAGCTTTATATCCTTTCTGCCCCTGGTTGCATGAATAAATATATTTATTGCAGTATATGATTGATCTTTCTTAATATTTTTCCAGGATACTGTATTAGAGCTTGAGTTTCAAGGTGTCAACAAACAGTTCGCCAGTCTTACAAGGACATTAATGGCTGTGAAGAATCTATTGGAAATGACTCAAACATGCCAGTGATTATTCAATACACAAAAGCTTAAATTTAGTTTCAATGATTCTTGGGTAATCTTCATAACTACATTCCCCATGAGTTGTACACCTTAGCGGCAGTATAGATCATGCGAAAGAGTTGACTTGCTCTTCTGCTGCTGTTTTCTATTCCTTTAATCTTTGGCATTTGATTCTGTTTGTTGCACTTTGGTTTTCTGTTATTTAGAAGGGCATATATGTGAAGGATATTAGGTGCTTGTACAAGGTCCAAGAGACATTCAGCGTTTTCCCATTTTGCCTTAGCCACGGTAATCAGCCTTTGTGATTTTGCTGCCTTTGTTATTATTTTGGGATAGATAATAATAATTCTGAATTTTAGTTCTACTTTTATATATTGGTGCAAGCTATTTATTTTTTGACCAAGAGTATTACCTCTCAATTTTTGTATGATTTGCTTTCTTTGTTCCTCATGACCAAGAGTATTTCCTCTCATTTCTCTTTGAAATGCTGGGTTGTACCATCAGTTTTTCCTGAGAACATTGACAAATATAAATTGCAAAGAACCGTATTAAGGTACTTATATATAGTTAATTTGTGTCACCATTTACTTTGCAATGCACTATTTTTGCCTAACTACCTGCTTGTAATGCAATTCTGATAGGCTAATCGTGATGTGTTTATAATTGATAACATATACAGTTTAAAACTATATTTCTCCCAACAGAAAAGCCTAGGAAATTAGAGGCGTGTGCTCCATTGATAGCTAATTCCTTTGGAGGTCAGTATTTTTCATATTTCTAATGTTTATATTAGATTCTGACTTATTTGCATAGGAACATGTAATATGTTGATCATTCAGAGCATTGGAAATTATATATGTCAAAACTCTATGACTGCCTCTCCCAAGTTATCCAGTTAATAAGCTTCAAAAACTTTTTTTTTTTCCTTGTGTGTACTTATCCACGAACATGAGGTAAAAAGTTTAAAAATCTGGTGCAATGCATGATGTGGTCGATGTCTTGGGAGTCTGTTTGTCCTTTTCAAACATGACAATAGAATAACACATATTGATCTTTTTAATGAAGACAGTCGTGGCTTCAGAACTTTCTATGCCTTAAATTTTACTACATCAATTTTGAATGTTCCGTGGCAGGAGTAGCTTGTTCCCCTTGTATATGGAATAATTTATACATTGAAAGCGCTCCAAAATCTCCATTAATTGAAGTCCACGATGTTTGGCTTCTGAAAGGGAGTTATGCAAAACTTCAACCTGAAAGAGTAGGATTATCTGATTTGCCGAATCATAAGGCTATCCTTGAAACAAGTCTTTGGCCGCATGCCACTCTTTCTCAAGGTAACACTCTTACAGTCAACTATGGAGAACTTGCATACAAATTAAGGGTGCTTGAGTTGAAACCTTCTTCAAGTGTATCTGTCTTAGAAACAGATATAGAAGTTGACATAGTGGATCCTGATACTGCCTCAAGAGAGTCTGACCAGCTTGTTTTTAACTCCAATTGTATTTGGATAGTCAGAGTTTGGAATGGTAGAGGAAGGAAATTTCTTGTATTACAAAATCTCGATAGACAATGAAACCCGGGAGAAAGTTACATCTGGGAGTTCCAGTGTTGAGGTAAAATTACAAGCAGAAACAGATGGGGGAGACACTGATCTTTTGATTTCATGACATCCTCTTATATTTCCTACATGACACCTGCATGTGTGGTCTTCCCATGATGTTGGCTCAAAGGCTCTGGTTCTTAGCTCTAAAGATCAAAACATGGGACCAGGGACTTACAGCATTGGTGTGTATGGCTTTAAGGGAACAATTAAGTACAAAGTATCAGTGACAATTCAGGACAAGTTAAACCAAAAAGTGGGAGAACAGGCTTCATCTTCTAAGTCATCTATGGAGGTTGATACCGAACAATGTAGAAATTGTAAGCATTATATTCCCAGTAGGACTATTGCACTGCATGAAGCTTACTGTAGCAGACATAATGTTGTCTGCCAACATGCTGGTTGTGGGGTTGTTCTTAGGATTGAGGAGTCCAAGAACCATATTCACTGTGAAAGGTGTGGTCAAGCATTCCAGCAGGGAGAATTGGAAAAGCACATGAAAGTTTTTCACGAGCCACTTCACTGCCCTTGCGGAGTAGTCCTTGAGAAAGAACAAATGGTGAGTTGTATGTTTCCCTGCTCCTTTCCTTCCGTATTGTGCAACCTTTAATTTTTTTTTTTTTCCCCTTATTAGTCTTCTTTGTCTCTGTATCTCTGGTTTGTTATTTTAATTAGTGTTTTTTGGTACAAACTGTCTGTCAAAATTTATCTTTTCTTAGCTATTTGGGTTGACTTTTCAAAGATCAATTGCAAATGCATTGATCATATTGAATTTGGTTACCCATAATAAGCAGGCAGGGAATGATTAAAATGTAGAAATTGTAAGCATTATATTCCCAGTAGGACTATTGCACCGCATGAAGCTTACTGTAGCAGACATAATGTTGTCTGCCAACATGCTGGTTGTGGGGTTGTTCTTAGGATTGAGGAGTCCAAGAACCATATTCACTGTGAAAGGTGTGGTCAAGCATTCCAGCAGGGAGAATTGGAAAAGCACATGAAAGTTTTTCACGAGCCACTTCACTGCCCTTGCGGAGTAGTCCTTGAGAAAGAACAAATGGTGAGTTGTATGTTTCCCTGCTCCTTTCCTTCCGTATTGTGCAACCTTTAATTTTTTTTTTTTTCCCCCTTATTAGTCTTCTTTGTCTCTGTATCTCTGGTTTGTTATTTTAATTAGTGTTTTTTGGTACAAACTGTCTGTCAAAATTTATCTTTTCTTAGCTATTTGGGTTGACTTTTAAAAGATCAATTGCAAATGCATTGGTCATATTGAATTTGGTTACCCATAATAAGCAGGCAGGGAATGATTATGCATGCACTATTTTCACTTGGAAGTGTGTCCTTTTGTTGTTAGGGTAATTTCCATCCTCCATTTGGTTAGATAATGAGACTTTGCGTATTATGGTAGAAAATTTCTCATTGCTGAATTGTTCCTACTTCCTAGATTTTAAAGACAACCTAGAATTTTGGAAATTTTTTTTTTTTTTTTTTTTTTTTTTCTCTGAGGCTATGTAGCAGGCATGAATTCTTTTAGAAGTTGAAATCTATTAATGGAAATTGAGGTTAATGTAAATCTTTCGAGTCAATCTAGCAGGCTACTTGTTTTCTAATTGAATTCTTAGGAAAGAAGTGTGAAATATTATAAAGTTTGCCAATTTTATTTATTTATTTGACTTTTTTGTAATGTTGAACACCAAGCCTCAGTCTGCCCCTTGCGTCTAATCTCATGCCGCTTTTGCGGTGATATGGTTCAAGCTGGAAGTTGTGCTATGGACTACCGAGACAAAATAAGAGGATTATCGGAGCACGAGAGTATTTGTGGGTCTAGGACTGCCCCATGTGATTCTTGTGGGTTCAGTGATGTTGAAGGACATGGACATACACCAGATTGCAGTTCATCAAAAAGGTTGATGTTCATACTCCTTGCTTCTTATTTATTGAACTTACAGGGAATCTGGGTAATAAAATAAAATGAAAAAGAAACCTGTGGAAAGAATGTGGAGGAGGGAGATCAGCAACTTGTAATCTGTGTAATTGATTGTGGATGTATAAAATTGTCTGATCTTATTAGCCAGAAAAAAAAAAAAAAGAATTATTGATCATTTGATATACCAGGAGTTGCTTACCATATGTAGTCGTGTAACTTGAGATATGTCAGCATTTGTTAATCCTGCTTGTTTGTTTGTTTTCGAATTGAAACTTGAGAATATTCGTTTGGGCAATGTTTCTTTTGTTGTCCTTTTAATAAGTAAATTAAAGTAGAATTCTGAGCTTAAATCGTAGAAGTAAGGTTAGAAAACAATGTCTTGCTGTACTGTGAAGCTTTGAACTTCTGTGCAAATAAGCTCTTTCACCGCCAAAAGCCGAAAATTCCCTAGCAAAATAATCTGATGTTATGGAATTGGTTTTCTCAAGTTGTTTTGGGCTAGTTTCTTAAATCAATTTCTAGTGTGTTCAACTATGATCTTCAATTATAAACTTACAACATAATTAGTCTAGAATATCTCAAAAAAATTGAGGTTTTAGGCTCAAATTTTCATTCTTCTTTATTCTGCAATTTCTACTAAGAATTTACTTGCACCATAATAGACAAGTGAGAGTTTCATGATAGTCTCTTTTAAATGTCTAAATAAATCAAATTCAAGTCCAAGTATCCCATTCAATAAGCTGCATGGACAGCAGAACAGGTCTACTCGCACTCAGTCATGTCGCATGTGTGCATAAATGTGATACTTGTGATAATAATAAGTATGAGAAAGTTTAACAACTTGTTGCGAAATTGTATAGATGTTCCCTCTTATTATTTGTGGTTAGTTACGTTTCACTTATGGTACTAATAATGGACATGAACTCGCACTCAATCTACTTAAATCTTTATATATATATATATATATAATCAAATATATTTTCCACCTCGTGTACTTCAATGTGTGAGCTTGATTGTTCCTTATGAACTATTAGTCCATCAAGGGCGTCCTTCTCCACAAAAACAATTCAAGAAGTCCAAGTCTCTACTTATATGTGAGCGTGTTTTAGGGTCAAAATTTCATTCTTCTTTATTCCGCAATTTTTACTAAGAATTTACTTGCATCAAAACGGACAAGTGAGAGTGTTATGACAATCCTTTTTAAATGTCCAAATTAATCAAATTCAAGTCCAAGTATCCCATTCTACAAGTTATATGGACAACAGGACAAGTCTACTTAGACTCAGTCAAATCGCGTGTATGCATAAATATGATACTTGCGATAATAACAAGTATGAGAAAGTTCAACAACTTGCTGCCAAGTTGCATAAATATTCTCTCTTATTATTTGTGGTTAGTTGCGTTTCACTTACGGTACTAATAATGGACACAAACTCACACTGAACCTACTTAAATCTTTTTTTTTTATATATATAATCAAATATATTTTCCACCTCGTGTACTTCAATGTGTGAGCCTGTTTATTCCTTATGAGCTCTTAGTCCATCAAGGGTGACCTTCTCCACAAAAACAATTCAAGAAGTCCAAGTCTCCTATGTGGAACAAGGATAGTTCTTCAGTCAAGAGTGCTGCACTTTCTTCTCCTTTTATATATTTTTTTAAATCTATTCTCTCTTTTTTCGTTTCTATTTATCAATACATATGTAAACTCTGAAGCTTGATAGTTCAAAGTTGAAACCTACTACTATGCTTTTTCTTTTTCTTACTCCTTATCTACCAACCCACTTGCAAACCGCAAACCATTTAAATTATTTTTCAATGTTTCATAATACACTTACAGTTAAGCTAACAAGGTTGTTATGGTAAATCTTGCATAGATAAGTAGGATGTTCTTTTTTATTTTAGTTGGCAAAATGTATATGCATTTCTTACTGTAAATAGTCATAGTCATCTGTAGATGGTATTTCCTGAGGTATGAGATTCTTATTCTATTTTTAGGATATACTTGCTCAGATTTTACAACTTAGAAACAATTTTATTGTAGCTTCTCAAATTAGATGTAGTTTTATATAAACTATCCTTAAATTAGTGTATGAAATCAAAATATCTTAAAAAATGTTGAGGTCCAAAGTTCAAATTTTCATTCTTTCTTATTCCAACTAAAAAATCTAGCTTTGTCAATCTAAAAAATAAATAAATAAACAATTTAATTGTTTCCGTGTGGGGTACCTTGGGCAGCAAAAATTCTTGCAAGCCTATATTGAATCAATATATGTTGAAAAGCTCATCATACAGAATTGGACACTTGTGGCCTACACCTCCCATCCTAGTCAATCAACTATGCCCACAATTTCTACGGTATAAACTATTGCCTACCAAAGTTTTAGCTTTCAACAAACAAGTGAGAGTGTCATGTTAGTCCCTTTTAAATGTCCAAATCAAATCCAAGTCCAAGTCTCACATTCTACAAGCTAAAATATAAATATTGCTGCCAAGTTGCATAGATGTTGTCTCTTAAGTAAGGTTAGAAAACAATGGATTGCTGTACTGTAAAGCTTTGAACTTCTGTGCAAATAAGCTCTTTCACTGCCAAAAGATGCAAAATTCCCTAGCAAAATAATCTGTTGTTTTGGTATTGGTTTTCTCAAGTTGCTTTGAGCTAATTTCTCAAATTAATTACTGGGGGTTCAACTATGATCTTCAATCATAAGCACTTATAGCATAATTAGTCTAAAATATGTCAAAAAAAAGTTGAGGTCTTAAGTGCAAATTTTCATTCTTCCTTATTCCAGCGAGAAAATCTAGCTCTGATTATTCTCCAAATCTAGCTTTGATTAATTCCAGCATAGCCACAACACCTTTTTGTGGTTGTAATGTATTAGTGAATACTGGTATGGTATTAGTGAATCGGACATTTAATTGTTTCCGTGTGGGGTACCTTGGGCAACAAAAAATTATTGCAAGCCTATATTGAATCAATATATGTTGAAAAGCTCATCATACAGGTACTTGGGGCCTACACCTCCCATCCTAGTCAGTCAACTATACCCGCAATTTCTACTAAGAATTTATTTGCACCATAACAGACAAGTGAGAGTGTCTTGGCAATCCTTTTTAAAAGTCCAAATCAAATCCAAGCCCAAGTATCCCATTCTCCAATCTACATGGACAGGTTTACTCAGACTCAGTCATGTGTTCATTAATGTGATACTTGTGATAATAACAAGTATGAGAAAGTTTCAACAACTTGTTGCGAAGTTGCATAGATGTTCCCTCTTTTGTTATTTGTGGGAATTTAATTTCCACATAAATGTGATCTTATGTGCCAGAAAAATTGTTCGATCTTATGTGCCAGGAAAAAAAAAAAAAAAATTATTGATCACTTGATATACCAAGAGTTGCCCACAATATGTAATCGTGTAACTTGAGATATGTCAGCATTTGTTAATCCTGCTCGTTTGTTTGTTTTCGAATTGAAACTTGAGAATATTCATTTGGGCAATGTTTCTCTTCTCGCCCTTTTAATAAGTAAGCAAATTAAAGTAAAATTCTGAGCTTAAGTTGTAGAAGTAAGGTTAGAAAACAATGTATTCATGTACTGTAAACTTTGAACTTCTGTTCAAACAAGCTCTTTCACTGCCAAAAGTCGAAAATTCCCTAGCAAAATATTTTGATGTGATGGAATTGATTTTTTCAAGTTGTTTTGGGCTAGTTTCTTAGATCAATTACTAGTTTTTTATACTATGATCTTCAATTATATGCACTTACAGCATATATAATTAGTCTAGAATATCTTAAAAAAAAAAAATTGAGGTTTTAGGCTCAAATTTTCATTCTTCTGTATTCCGCAATTTCTACTAAGGATTTACTTGCACCATAACAGGCAAATGAGAGTGTCATGGCAGTCCCTTTTAAATGTCCAAATTAATGAAATCCAGGTCCAGGTCTCCCATTCTGCAAGTTACATGGACAACAGGACAGGTCTACTCATACTCAGCCATGTCGCGTGTGTGCATAATTGTGATACTTTCGATAATAACAAGTATGAGAATGTTTCAACGACTTGCTGCAAAGTTGCATAGATGTTCCCTCTTGTTATTTATGGGAATTTAATTTCCACATAAATGTGATAATAGCAAGAAGCAAAAAGTTCTACCCAAATTTTCTCTTGCGAACTTAATTTCTGCAAATGTAAGACCATATCTTGTAAGGCACACATAATTACTTGGAAGCCACAGCCAAGAAATGTAAGGATTGAAACCCTCTCACTTGATTTGGCCAAACATGCATCTTTGAATCTTTTGCTTCTTCTTAATTAGCTATAAATATTCCTGAATTAGTAAAAATTCTACACCACGTACTTTCAAAGTTACAAAATCTGAAGAGCAGAATAGAAAAGGAAAAACAACTTTGAACTTGTAAACTAGTTATGCGGTGGTTACAGTTTTTATATCCAATCCTTCTCCATTTCTTCCTTTTTCATTTTCTTTCCTATTGTGCTTCTTCAGTGCCATTGTGCAACCATATAACTATTTTTGAAATGTAGAGCAACAAGTCTCTGTATGTTTCTTTTGGGTGTGGTTAGTTACGTTTCACTTACGGTACTAATAATGGACATGAACTCGCAGAGAACCTACTTAAATCTTTTATATATATATATATATATATATATATAATCAAATATATTTTCCACCTCTTGTACTTCAAGGGCGACCTTCTCCACAAAAACAATTCAAGAAGTCCAAGTCTCCTATGTGGAACAAGGATAGTTTTTGAGTAAAGTGTGCTGCACTTTCTTCTCCTTTTATATATATATTTTTTAAATCTATTCTCTCTTTTTTCGTTTCTATTTATCAATACATATGTAAACTCTGAAGCTTGATAGTTCAAAGTTGAAACCTACTACTATGTTTTTTCTTTTTCTTTCTCCCTAGCTACCAACCCACTTGCAAACCGCAAACCATTTAAATTATTTTTTTATGTTTCATAATACACTTACAGTTAAGTAACAAGGTTGTTATGGTAAATCTTGGCATGGATAATTGGATGTTCTTTTTTATTTTAGTTGGCAAAATGTATGTGCATTTCTTACTATAAATAGTCATCTATAGATGGTATTTCCTGATGTTAGGAATTCTCATTCTATCTTTAGGATATACTTTCTCAGATTTTGCAACTTAGAAACAATTTTATTGTAGCTTCTCAAATTAAATGTAGTTTTATATAAACTATCCTTAAATTCATTCTTTCTCATTCCAACTAAAAAATCTAGCTTTGTCAATCTAATGAGAAAAAAAAAATGCAAATGTTTTGTCTACATTCATTTTTTGTTTTGTTTATTCTCCAAATCTACCTCTGATTAATTCCAGCATAGTCACTGGCAGTTTTTTGTGGTTGGAATATATTAGTGAATGTTGGTATGGTATATATTAGTCGATTGGACATTTAATTGTTTCCATGTGGGCAGCAAAAATTCTTGCAAGCCTATATTGAATCAATATATGTTGAAAAGCTCATCATACAGAATTGGGCACTTGTGGCCTACACCTCCCATCCCAGTCAGTCAACTATGCCTGCAATTTCTATGATATAAACGATTATCTATCAAAATTTTAGCTTTTAACATATAAGTGAGAGTGTCATGGTAGTCCTTTTTAAATGTCCAAATCAAATCCAAGTCCAAGTATCCCATTCTACAAGTTACAATATAAATATTGCTGCCAAGTTGCATAGATGTTGCCTATTTTGTCGTATGGGGGATTTTAATTTACACATAAATATGATCATAGCAAGAAGTAGAAAAGTACTGAGATGATATGAACTCCCACAAATTGATTCAATTCCCTTGAACTTTGGGTACTGATTATTTAAGGTGGATATATTTTCTTTCTGATTTTTTTAAGTGATATAATTTCTTTAAGTAATTACTTTTTTAAAATGTGGAATGTCGAAGACTCAAACCATAATTCAAGTGATCATGTATTCAGTCCTTAAAATTTTGAATCTTTTATTTCTTAACTTTAAAATTCTACACCATATACTTTCAAAGTTACAAAATCAGAAGAGCAAAATAGAAAAGAAAAAGCTTGAACAGGCATCCCATTCTAGAAGCAAAAAGTTCGACTCAAATTTTCTCCTGCGAACTTAATTTCCGCAAATGTAAGACCAAGTCTACCATGTGGAACAAGGATAGTTCTTGAGTCAAATGTGCTGCACTTTCTTCTCCTTTTATATATTTTTTTAAATCTATTCTCTCTTTTCTCGTTTCTATTTATCAATACATATGGCCACTGCANGTCTAGAATATCTTAAAATAAAAATAAAAATTGAGGTTTTAGGCTCAAATTTTCATTCTTCTTTATTCTGTAATTTCTACTAAGAATTTACTTGCACCATAACAGACAAGTGAGAGTGTCATGGCAGTCCCTCTTAAATGTCTAAATTAATCAAATCCAAGTCCAAGTATCCCATTCTACAAGCTACATGGACAAGTCTACTTAGACTCAGCCATGATAAATGTGATACTTGTGATGATAACAAGTATAAGAAAGTTCAACAACTTGCTGTGAAGTTACATAGATGTTCCCTCTTGTTATTTGTGGGAATTTAATTTTCACATAAATGTGATAATAGCAAGAAGCAAAAAGTTCTACCCAAATTTTCTCTTGCAAACTTAATTTCAAATGTAAGACCATATCGTGTAAGGAACACATAATTACTTGGAAGCCACAACCAAGAAATGTAAGGATTGAAACCCTCTCACTTGATTTGGCCAAGCATGCATCTTTGAATCTTTTGCTTCTTCTTAATTATCTATAAATATTCCTAAATTAGTAAAAATTCTACATCATGTACTTTCAAAGTTACAAAATCTGAAGAGCAGAATAGAATAGGAAAAGCAACTTTGAACTTGTAAACTAGTTATGCGGTGGTTACAGTTTTTATACCCAATCCTTCTCCATTTCTTCCTTTTTCATTTTCTTTCCTATTGTGCTTCTTCGGTGCCATTGTGCAACCATATAACTATTTTTGAAATGTAGAGCAACAAGTCGCTGTATGTCCCTTTTGGGTGTGGTTAGTTACGTTTCACTTACGGTATTAATAATGGACATGAACTCGCACTGAACCTACGTAAATCTTATATATATATATATATATATATATATAATCAAATATATTTTCCACCTCTTGTACTTCAAGTCTCCTATGTGGAACAAGGATAGTTCTTCAGTCAAGTGTGCTGCACTTTCTTCTCCTTTTATATATTTTTTTAAATCTATTCTCTCTTTTTTCGTTTCTATTTATCAATACATATGTAATTGATATGTTTTTTCTTTTTCTTTCTCCCTACCTAGCTACCAACCCACTTGCAAACCGCAAACCATTTAAATTATTTTTCTATGTTTCATAATACACTTACAGTTAAGTAACAAGGTTGTTATGGTAAATCTTGGCATGGATAATTTGGATGTTCTTTTTTATTTTAGTTGGCAAAATGTATATGCATTTCTTACTATAAATAGTCATCTGTAGATGGTATTTCCTGAGGTATGGGATTCTTATTCTATCTTTAGGATATACTTGCTCAGATTTTGCAACTTAGAAACAATTTTATTGTAGCTTCTCAAATTAAATGTAGTTTTATATAAACTATCCGTAAATTAGTGTATGAAATCAAAATATCTTAAAAAATGTTGAGGTCCAAAGTTCAATTTTTCATTCTTTCTTATTCCAACTAAAAAAATTAGCTTTGTCAATCTAAAAAAAAAAAAAAAAAAAAAAAATTTAATTGTTTCCGTGTGGAGTACCTTTCAAATGTCCAAAACAAATCTAAGTCCAAGTATCCCATTCTACAGGCTACAATATAAATATTGCTGCCAAGTTGCATAGATGTTGCCTATTTTGTCGTATGTGGGATTTTAATTTCCACATAAATGTGATAATAGCAAGAAATAGAAAGTTGTATCCAAATTTTCTTGTATCAACTTAATTTCCAAAAATGTAGGACCATATTGTTCGAGGAACATATAATTACTTAGAAGTCACTGTCCAGAATATGTAAGGACTGAAACCCTTTCACTTGGTTTGGCTAAGAAAGCATCTTTGAATCTTTTATTTCTTAATTAGCTATAAATATTCGTAAGTTAGTTAAAATTCTACACCATCCACTTTCAAACTTGCAGAATCTCAAGAGCAGAATAAAAAAGGAAAAGCTTTCAACTTTGAACTTGTAAACTAGTTATGCGGTGGTTACAGTTTTTATATCCAATCCTTCTTCACTTGTTCCTTTTTCATTTTCTTTCCTATTGTTCTTCTTCGGTGCCATTGTGCAACCATGACCAAAGCTCTGCCTTGCTTCTTTTCAAGAACTCATTCTCTCTTAATAGTTCAGCTTCTCGATGGTGTGATATATATCAATCTTCTTATCCTAAGACAGCATCATGGGAAAATGGTACAGATTGCTGCTTGTGGGATGGAGTCACTTGCGACACCATCTCCGGCTACGTGATTGGCCTTGACCTCAGCTGTAGTTGGCTTCAAGGTAGATTTCATCAAAACAGTACTCTCTTCCAACTTACTCATCTTCAAACACTCAACCTTGCTCACAATGATTTCAATTGGTCTCAGATGCCTTCTCACTTTGGTGGGCTTGGGACTCTTACATATCTAAACTTATCTGACTCTGCATTTGATGGCGAAATTCCTTCTAAAATAGCACAGCTGTCCAAATTGGTCTCACTTGATCTCTCTGAGAATTTCCTAGATGAAAGAAGATTGAGATTTGAACCATCCCCATGGAAAAAACTCATTCAAAATGCAACAGATTTAAGGGAGCTTGTTTTAGATGGAGTAAATATGCCTTTCATTAAACCAAGCTCTTTGTCTTTGCTGATGAATCTGTCATCTTCTTTGGTCTCTCTTTCTCTTGAAGAGACTGGATTGCAGGGAAATTTGTCAGATAACATTCTTTGTTTACCAAATCTTCAGAAGCTTGTTCTGTCAAGGAATCAGGATCTCAATGTGCAACTTCCAAAATCTAATTGGAGCACTCCACTCAGGTACTTGGATCTCTCATTTGCCAAATCCATAGAAGGAAATCTGCCTGATTCTATTGGCCATTTGAGGTCCCTTAATCATTTGGCTCTTTATAATTTCGAATTACCAGGAATCATTCCGCCATCTTTTGGGAACCTCACTCAGCTAACTCATTTGACTCTAGACAATTGCCAATTGCAAGCACCGATTCCACCATCTTTTTGGAACCTCTCACAGCTAACTTATTTGGCCCTTGAATCCAACAACTTCAGTGGTCCAATCCCAGATGTGTTTCACCAACTCAGCAAATTGGAAAGTTTATCATTATCAAGTAACAACCTACAAGGTCCAATTCCAAATACAATGTTTGACCTCGTTAATCTTAGGGACTTGTGTCTTTCATTCAACAACTTCAGTGGTCCAATCCCATTATCATTGTCTAACTTTCAACATCTCATTTCTTTTGATCTTTCACACAATAATTTGAGTGGTCAAATCCCAAATATGTTTCACCTATTCAGCAAATTGGAAAGTTTATCATTGTCAGGTAACAACCTACAAGGTCTAATTCCAAATTCGATGTTTGACCTTGTTAATCTTACTGACTTGAACCTTTCATCCAATAACTTGAGTGGCCATGTGGAATTTCACCAATTTTCAAAGCTAAAAAATTTGCAATACCTCGATCTTTCTAATAATAAATTTCTTTCAATTAGCTTTGATGATAGTGCCAATTACACAATTCCCAACTTTGATTCTTTATCATTGTCAGGTAACAACCTACAAGGTCCAATTCCAAATTGGATGTTTGACCTTGTTAATCTTACTGACTTGAGCCTTTCATCAAATAACTTGAGTGGCCATGTGGAATTTCACCAATTTTCAAAGCTAAAAAATTTGCAATACCTCGATCTTTCTAATAATAAATTTCTTTCAATTAGCTTTGATGATAGTGCCAATTACACAATTCCCAACTTTCATTCTTTATCATTATCTTCTTGTAATATTGATAGTACTTTCCCTAAATTCTTAGCACAGCTTAAAAATATACATGAATTAGATCTCTCTAATAACAAAATTCGTGGAAGGGTTCCCAAATGGCTGAATGATTTAGGAAAAGATTTCTGGTATTCTTTGAACCTGTCTCATAATTTTTTGACTTCAATTCCGCATCTCTCGATGATGAACATGGAATATATTGATCTTAGCCACAACATGTTGCAAGGAGATCTTCCAATTCCATCCTCTGGAACGTATTTCTTTTCTGTCTCAAATAACAAATTGACAGGAGATATCTCTTCTACAATTTGTAATGCAAGCTCACTCGAAGTACTCAACTTGTCACACAACAACTTGACAGGCCGCATTCCACAATGCCTTGGAAACATCTCATCCCTTTCAGTTTTGGATCTACAAATGAACCATCTTTCTGGAACTATACCAGGAAACTTTTCTAAGGAAAATAGTTTGGAGACCTTGAAATTCAATGGCAACCAACTGGAGGGACCCTTGCCTCAATCTTTGGCTCAATGCAAACAACTGCAAATTTTGGATCTTGGAGAGAACAACATAAATGATATATTTCCCAGTTGGCTTGATGCTCTTTCTGAGTTGCAGGTACTCATTTTACGAGCTAATAAGTTCTATGGTATCATTCCAAGATTCAAGACCAAGCATCCCTTCCCCAAGCTAAGGATTTTTGATGTGTCCAACAATTCTTTCAGTGGTCCTTTGCCAACAGCATACATCAAAAACTTTAAAGGAATG
>QAOA01004841.1:0-101030 GCA_003255065.1 Cercis canadensis
CACAAAAACTCGAAGCTAAGACATTACTTTAAATTATCTAAAATCTTCATTAATATGTGATAACTTAAATCTTTTTTGACTTTCTCTTATAAGTATGTAAAACTATAAATGTGAATATTATGTAAATTAAGTTTTTATTTTATTTTAATAGTAATAGTATCCTTGCACAATAAAACCAACTCCCAATTTAAATGGAAATTAAGTTTTAAATGATTAAAGAATGATCGGGGATTCTATTGTATTACATGTATATGTCATATTATATTATGTGGTAAGCATACATAATTTTTATATTTTATTTTATTTTATTTTCTCAAATAAATTGAAAAATAATTAATTTATACACATGTCATTCACACATTGACTATTCTTATATAGTATAATATACAACAAAATATCTAAAAAACCTCCAAAAATGATACTTATAATTTTAAGAAAAGTTATAATTGTTTAAGTATCACAAAATTTCAATCGCCATAACAACCTTTTAAAACATCATCTAGATGCTCCTCCGAAATGTATATAACTTGGCAAGTTCCCTTAAACAAAATTATTGCACTTAATTTTGTATTTTTTATTATGAAAAACTACAAAATTCCTAAATGAAACCTTATATCAAATCCAGCATTTTGAATATATAAATTTTACAATAAAATATCCCTAAATGATGATGTGATGTGTTACATAGTACCACATCATCACTAGTGACTATTCAATTTTGAATTTAATTGAAAATTTAAAATTAACCAGATAACTAATTGATCAAATTAAATGTACAAGCACAAAATTTAAAAAAAAATGTAAATTACAAGATCTAAAAATCTAATTTAACCATGTTTTTTTGTTGGTCTACAATTCTTGGTGAAAAATAGAACTAAGACGATGGATTGAGTGGGGCAGAAATAGGATCCACGTGGTCTACATGGTCGCCATCACTGTCATCGTACATTTGGTCAAGAATGAGCACCAATCCCATTCCGAATGCCCCATCAAAGCCTGGCTGAAGATTTAGCCAGAAGACATCCTTCCCCAGCAACACGTTGGTTGAGGGGTCCACCTTCCTTTTAATCTCGGCCACAGATTCTCTTGATGAGTGATCCGACGGTATGCTGTAAATCTTGCAGCACCGTTGGGAGTAAGAACCTTCGATCTGGTACTCCTCACCAGGATCAGCGTAAACTTCAACCATAACGCTTGACCGTCCGATTATCGATGATCTAAACATGCTAAATATTGGGTTTTGATCGTCTCCTTTCTCTCCTATGAATCCTTCCCAACGTCGATGCAGACTTGGCTTCTTTACTCCAAAGTCCAAACAACATTTTAGTTAGTAACTCAGTTGTGTATACTGATTTGTTTGGAAAACATGAAGATAATCTATTAATCCTGTTAGGGAAAAAATGGTTTTGTGAGATTTTAATTTTACAATTGGCCATTTTATTTATTTATTTATTTTTAGGAAATGCTCTCATTCATATATATTAATATGACTCTCGGGGCAACCCATACCCCTCACCTCATGCATTTTTTTACAAGTATTTTACACCTAAATTTCATTTTTCTAACCCTGTTTCAACAAAATTGTGTTTTACAATTTTAGAAGTACAATTTTTAAACATAAAACAAATTCTTTAAAAATTAAGCCAAAAATGCACTTAACTTTCATTATTGCAGTTTTAAGGAAATTACCATTTTTCTAAAAGCTCTTAATATTTTCCAAATTTCCAAGCTTAACTTTATTTTTAATTTGCAATACTAGATACATATCGAAGAATCATTTCTCAAAATTGAGTTCTAAATTCAAAATTAAGAATAAATCTCACCATAAATAAACATCAGATTTTGAATTTATAGATATATATATATATATTTTGGTTATCCAACGGGGCAAAGCGCCCAACCAGAAGACAAAACAGTAGCTACACAGGGGCTGATCTGGGCATCGAAACACCCAGGCAGTCCTCCACCAAAAGCTCCCTGATACAAATGGAAGGTTCAAAAACGTGAATACAATCAAAATTACTCTCATGCCCCTTCCTAGCTAGTGCGTCTGCACACTTGTTACTTTCCCTAAAAACATGTTTTATAATCAGCTCCCACTTTCTACGTTGAATTTATAGATATATGAGTAAATAAACCATTACTTACAATCATATCATATACTTCACATGCTAGTAAAAATTTAATCTTTCTCATAAAGTTGAAGCCTCGGATTTAAATTACCATGATCCATGCATGGCTAACCACTTAAACGGTGTGAAATGCAAGGAATGGCCTGAAGTAAAACTGTAAAAAGCGTGTGGTTTAGATTTAAGTGATTAACTTGGGTAATATATATATATTATTTGAATTTACCTTGCGCATCAGAGTGAGGAGGCACTTGCCGGAGGCGTCCATAAGATGGAGCTCATCCCTTGGGTGAGAGTCGGGGCCATATGAATCAAAACGAAAGAGAAGCTCGCCGTTTGGATCGTAGGCTACGAAACCATCTCCAGGGAAGAACACCGAAGTCTTATGAACTGTAAGATGCGTCTCTTGAGAGAAGCTGAATTTCGCATCCACAATCACCACTCTCTCTTTGTTCATCATCTTCCTTTCTCAATCGCCCTTCAAAATCAACCAAGTTTCCTTATTACAAACCATAAAAATATTTTATTGGTTTAAACTTTAAAGTGATAACACTGGAAGGGATGACTTTTTTAATAATGTGAATCAAGTGGTTCTTCTTCTATGTCCCACAAAATTAATTTTGTATGGTTATGTAGTGGTGGGTACCCATTTTTCCTTTATTTGTCTGTCCCGTCAAATTTTTCTTTTGGGCAGAAATTTATGGTCTTTTTACTTAAATATTGTATTTTAATATTTTATTTATTTTATTATTATAGTTTTAAAAATATTTATTTTAAGATTATAATTTTTTATTAAAAAATGTCAATAGGTGAAGCTCACTGAACATACCATACGGCTTGTCTTACCTACAAAATCACATATCAATTTTTTTAAAGTATTCTACGTATATAGGAGGTGGGATCCAACGAATATGTCACATGTCATGTTTTCAAGAGACACAATTCATAGTATGTGATGTGTTTGATAAGGCCCATTTATTGACATTTTATTTATTTTTAAATAAAAAGTATAATATTACGGTAACTTTTTTGAAACTATAATAATAAAATAAATAAATTATCAAAATATAATATTTAGTTCAAAGAATCAAAATTTTTTCCCTAAGCAAGTAATCATGCTAATTTTAATTAATCATGTACTAAATTCTGTTACTTTATACAGCTAGTGTAGCTGCAAGCCACTATGTGTGGTTAGTGATAAAATATTTGAATAATTTATAAGAAATTAAAAAATCGAACCTTAGTGACTATTATGTACCAACAAAAAGAAAAATCAAATGGTGTAGTTACACTTGATATATACAAATACAACATGGTTTCCAATTTTCCACTTTTTGGTCCGTTTTGTGAATGGGTACTAGCAGGATGATATGGTTAACAAGTTTTTAAGTTATGAATGAATTTGGTTGTTGATTTCATTTGTTTTGTATTAATTATTGAGCATAGATCAAATATATCTTGCAAACCGTGATATGGAAAAACAATAAATCATTTGTAAGAGTACCGCTTGATAAGTATAACTGCTGATAAGATAAGAGAGAATTCAAAAAAAAATAAAAATAGAAATAGTGTGATCACTATATCTATTCATAACTAAATTATTTCTATTCGTAAAATAAGATAAAATAATAAGAATGTTATAATGATTTTTTAGAGCGAAATTGAATTATTTTAGCAAGAAAAAAACTTAATGAAATTGAATTAGTTAATATCTGTATTTAAGGTTATACTCTAATTGTAACCATTACGTCTCTTTACAACAGCTAAAAAAAAATTACTTAGTTTACTCCTTGTCTTCTCCATGCGTGTTAACTTTTGTCAACGTCATTTTATTCTAAAAAATCAACATCATAAATTAAAAATAAAGGGTAAAAAAATACTTAAATTAGCGTTAAAATTCAATATAACTTACTTCGAGTAGAATTATGAATCAATGAGCTGTTTTTTGGAAAATTCTAATGGTGTTGTTATCACTATCAGGCATTAGTAAATCATTTTGTGTGTACGTTTTTTTTCTCCAATAAGATCGTTTTCATAACATACAAAGTATATAAGGAAAAGAAAATGAGAACGAAAGTGAGTATCATAACATAAAGGGTAAAAAAAAAAAAGAGGGCAAAGGCTCAACAATTAACCATCATTACCAACTATGAACTATTATTGTGTTAAATTATTATCTTTTTGGTTGCTGAATATTATTGTTATTAATCATGTGAAGCAATTATAGATTACAAAGAATGAATACTAACTTCTTTCACTAGCATATTATATAAAAAATAAAAAAATAAATTGGCAGGTGAAATTGAATCATTGACTGATTGAAAAATATAAAAAAGAAAAAAAAATAGAAGTTACCAAAGGATATAAAGAAAAAAAGAAAAAAATATAAAAAATAGAAAATTTAATTATTGATATATGTTATTTATGAAAAATATTTTCCTTTTGATATTAATGTGAAGTCATTTTTAAATTTTCTCTTCAATAATTTTTGTAAAATATATATTAAAAGGTAAGTTTGAAAACAAGTTCATATTTAAATCAATGAGAATTTTTTTATGACAAAAAACTAAAAACTAAAAAGCAGCCATCCATAATTTTGTCTAAGAAAAACAAAGCGAGAGAGACATTAAACGGATGGACCGGTCGTGTGTCTGACGTGGCAAGTGACTCAGAAATTGTTAGTGCCCAAATGAAAGCGCGACACAAAGCGGATCATTCCCCGCTCTATCTCTCTATAGTCTATACAATGACTCGTTGCTGCTGAAAAACGAATCAGGAAAACAAAAACAGCTCTAAAACTTTTCTCGAACTCATTCTTCAGATCGAAACCAATCTTCTTCTTCTTCTTCCGCTACCTAAATTGCTTGAATCGAATTGACCAAAGCACAAAGCAATGTCATTGTCGAGTCCCAGACCCATTCCACAAACACCGGCATCACAACCTCAAGACTCATGGGACTGCATGCTTCCAGGTCCACCAAACCGCAACAATTTTGGATCTGCAGACTTGAACGCTCACGGCCTTCTCGCATTCCCTTCCGGCAGCTCCGTCTCTATCGTCGACACCCGCTCTATGCAGCTTGTCTCCTCCTTTCCTATTCCGCCACCGTCTTCCACCACCACCACACCATCTCTCTCCCCATTCGTTACTTCCGTCCGGTGGACCCCACTTCCTCTTAGTCGCGACCTTCTATCTACCGAGCCATCCAACTCCCACCTCCTTCTTGCCGCTGGCGATCGACAAGGACGCATTGCTTTACTTGATTTCCGTCTCAAATCTGCTGTCTTGTGGTTTGATACTGATTCCAAGCTCGGAATCCAGGACCTTTGTTGGGTCCAATCTCGACCCGACTTGTACCTCCTTGCTGCCATTAGCGGACCCTCCACGCTTTCCATTTATAACACATCTGATGGCCGATGTGTTTGGAAGTATGATGCTTCCCCTGAATTTTTATCCTGCATTCGCCGTGATCCTTTTGATTCTAGACATATCTGCATAATTGGGCTTAAAGGTTTTCTCTTGTCCGTCAAGCTTCTTGGTGACAGTGAAGATAACATTGTGATCAAGGAGTTTCAGATTCGGACTGATACCAGTGAATTTCTGAAACTAGAGAGAGATGTGACTAATGGGTCAAATTCACCTGCATCCGCGGTGTTTCCTCTACACGTGACGAGGTTCGCGTTTTCTCCGCAGTGGAGGCACGTTTTGTTCGTCGTATTTCCGAGGGAATTGATTGTGTTTGATTTGCAGTACGAGACCAAGCTTTTTTCTACTACATTGCCTCGTGGTTGCGGCAAGTTTCTTGACATATTGCCGGATCTAAATAGTGATTGGCTTCACTGTGCTCACGTTGATGGCAGGCTCAGCACCTGGCGGAGGAAACCGTGAGCATTTCTTGTCTTAAATTATTCATATTCAGATATCTTTTTAATCTTTGGTGAAGTTGAATATGTGAATACTTTTAGACGAGTATAGTCTAGTGTATAGATTGTTGTAAGAGAATGACTGAAGCCTCCTTTGACAATTATATGGGCAACGGCAATGAATGTATAAGTAGAAAATTTCTTTACATGCTCAGCTTGTAACTAATTATTATGACCAGTTAGACTGCAAATTATTTTTTTTGGGGAGGGGTGTTGGTTGGTGTTGGAGAACCAAATTGGCAATTCTTAAAGCAATCATATTGAAAATACACAATAGTCTGGCTATGCAAATTCTTCAAACGAAGAATAACTAGCAAAATAAAGAACACAAATGCTGGGGGAACGTATGCATGTTTCCTAAAGTTTAATCAACATATAATGCATTATGGATTTATAATGTGACTTATCCATTGGGTTAGCTGCCATATCAAGAGTAGAATGTTTCCTAAAGTTTAATCAACTAATACTTCCTTAGAACTTGTTTGGCTCATGGAATGGAATGAAGTGAAAGAAATATAATATTCATTAAGGAAGTGACTAATATGGAATCACACTATTGATCTTTTCTTTGTTTGGATTATTTACTTTAGGGAGAAATGAAAAGAGAATTCATATGCACATATTTGAAAACACAATAAAATGCCAAGGAAAGGAAAGAGAGGTATTTCAAAATTTACTATTCTAACTTTTTCTTTTAATGGAAAAAAAAAATCTTCCTTTTTATCATTTGCAAGAAAAACTGGAAGTTCATAACATTTCATAAAAAATCTTTCCATTCCCTCTCTTTTATGCCCACTTTCGGAGAGAACATAAAGTTAAAGAAACATGTGTTCTACAGGGAATACATAATTTTCTATGCTTTCCTTTCCTTTCCTTTCCTTTCCATGGTGCCTTATACAGTTATGCTTATATGCATGTCATTACAGTGGTGAACAAGTGCGCATTATGTGTTCAGTGGAAGAGTTGATGCCTTCAGTTGGTACCTCTGTTCCTTCTCCTTCAGTGCTTGCTGTCCTTTTATGCCATTCAGATTCCATGCTTCAGAACATTGGCAAGATTTGTGCTGATGTAACTAATTCTCCTTTCCTTGACGAGGATTTTGATAATCCTTTTGATTTTTGTGATGAATCTGTTATTGTTTCTAAGACACATTTGATCTCCATTTCTGATGATGGAAAAATATGGAACTGGCTCTTAACTGCTGAAGGACAAGCTGACACTAAAAGGAATGATAAGAAGTTTGATTTGGTCAATGATGACAATAAAGTGTCAGTTCCAGGGACCAATGCTAACACCACAATAGCTTCCACTGGCGGAATGCAACTCGAAGTAGGCAGGCAACAGGAGCATCTCAATTATAGTAGAAGCCGCCCACCAAGCTTGACCTCCAACCAGGAAGATATTTTAATAAAGGTAAGTCTATACATAGAGACTTAGTTTATACCTCACATTAATGGCTTAAATGGTTAACTCATTGTAGACATAAATAGAAAACACAATATTAAAATTTCAGCATTGTTATGGTTTCAGAACACATTCCATATTTCCTGTCCTCACACACACAAGAACAGAGTGCCACAGTAGAATGAAACAGTTCTTCTTTACACTTAGTAACAAGTTCATTTTATTCACCAGTCATAGTCTATGGTGTTAATGTATTTTGGCTAATTTTTTCTTGCATCTGGTTCAGATGGTTAATCAATTGAGAAAGCCAGAAGGCTCAGAACAAATAAGTGATCTGATTATCCAAGTTTCCCCCTCCCCCCCCTTTTTTTTTTTCATTGATGATATTATGCCATGAAGCTGAAGAATATTAACTCATCAAAAACAGTTTTGGATACTAATGTGAAAAAGGATGTATGAATGACCGGACAGAAGTTCATATTAGGTAACATTTGGCTCAAATCATCAGAAATTCAAGGCTATGGCCGTGGAGTCTCTAATCATGGTGCAGGACCTTGAGTTTAGTGAATAATTGAAGAGCATTCAACTTTTTCATTTTAATCGGGACATGGTACAATTATGAATTTTTGCCCCTCTCTTACCCTTGTATCTTTCTGTGTTTGCTTAGGTATTTATACACATGTTTGCATTTTCATGTGTATGTATTATTGTGCAGTATGTATTACTGGTTATTTTGTCCCGATGTATCTGTCTGTACAAACAAGTGATTAGTAGCCATAGCTCCCTAATCTACTCTGCCTTCTTCCAAGAAAACAAAGAAGCTAATAAAAGATGCAAAAAAGTATAATAATTGTCAAAATTGTAATTGAGCTTCTTTCATAGTTTGTCCTGCATAGAAATGAAGATAGGTTGGGTCTAGTGGATCCACTTTCCTAGAGAGAGACTAGGTTCCAACATTTCAATTCAAAGGGTCAAAATTTCTGTGCATTTGCCTTATGATCCACCTGATAGTCTCCAAGTCCCCATTTTTATGTACTCTAAAACTGGTTCTAAGTGCTGGGTAGCACTTATTTGGATTTCTTGTGTTGGTTAGAAGTACCTGAAGATTAACTAATGTCTGTTAACGGCTTTTCCGTCTGATGCAGATTAGTTTAGTTGGACAACTTCAGCTTCTTTCATCAACAGTGACTATGTTGGCTATACCAACCCCTTCTCTAACAGCTACTTTGGCCCGTCAGTTTATCTTCCGGCTGGTTTTCATGTTTTTTCAAATCTGGAATTACCTTTTTATAGAGGTTATTATGCATGCCTTGTTTGTTGAAAAATGAAATGATTTTATGTGAAGGTGGGGGAAACCATCCTGCAGTAGCTGTTCCTTTGGTTGCTTTGGGAACACAAAGTGGAACAATAGAGGTCATAGATGTTTCTGCCAATGCTGTTGCATCCAGTTTAGCTGTACATAATGGTATTGTTAGGGGAATACGATGGCTGGGAAATTCTAGACTGGTTTCATTTTCTTATACTCAGGTATATCTTAACTGGTTCTAATACTTCTTTTTGAACAAGTTGATTTCTGTTATTTCGCTTCAGAGTTTGTATCTTGTTGTTGCTATCTACATCTTAGCGTTATATGTGTCTTTTACTTGTCTGTCTGCAATTCTTGCATATTAATCAATCCTTACTTCATAATGCCTTCTTTTGAAGCATTTATATTTTCATTGTTGTTCAATTGATATCTGCTTGTAATTTTTGGACTCAGGTCAATGAAAAATCAGGTGGATATATTAACAGGTTAGTTGTGACCTGCATTCGAAGTGGCCTTAACAAGACGTTCCGGGTTTTGCAAAAGCCAGAACGTGCACCCATAAGAGCTTTAAGAGCATCTTCGTCTGGAAGGTAAATCTGAAACCTAATTTTTTTTTTTTTTCCTTGAGNTTCCTTAAGTTAATTTTTATTATTATCATTTAAGTTTTTGAATCTTCGTTTGACATCACATTTTCTATTTCTCTTTCTCTACTTTATGTGTGGATAGAAAACTTTATAAGTTTGTCATTTGTGGCTTACTTACATCAAAAAATTTGTACTGGCAAGGAGTTTAGTGGCTCAGGATAACTAGAGTTTATATGGAGTTGTACTTCTGTTCATATGTATATGCTTTGTGTATCCTACCTTTTGTTGGTCTTAGTGAATGTTGATATATGTCTTGAAGTTTTGGTATAAGGTTGTACCATAGAATGTTGCCATCTGAAAAGTGATCCTTGCTTCATTATGAGTGTGAATAAGGGGCTTTAGATAAGAAGCAAATTAGCATGGGTTAAGAACCTACTTCTTCTTTTCCTTCCTTTCACAGCCACCACGAATAGGTGTTAAGAGACGTTAAGTTGTGGAGATATGTGATCCTCAAATCTTGTGAAACTTGCTAGCTAAGGAAACAAGAATTTTTTGTTGCAAAGTTTTCCACCCTTTTTCTTTTGTTGGTGTGTGTGTGTGTGTGCGCTTTACTTCCACTCTACAGTCACAGAGCACTGTGATTACATCATGGCGTTTAACAGTTTAATATCAACAATATTTCAGGTATCTTCTAATTTTGTTTCGCGATGCACCTGTTGAAGTTTGGGCAATGACTAAAAATCCTATTATGGTAAATTGGCTGATGCACTTGCTTATTATAATTATTAATCTCTCTCAGTTTTAGCCCCCATCTCTGTTTATAGGTGTTTGTTAATGAGCCTATACAAGTTCTGATCACTTTTGTTGGTGACGTTATTTAATGTGATAACTGGCTTAAATGTATGTGGTCTTGAAAATTCATTTCTTATCAATGCTTGACCTTCTCTATATGTGAAAGTCATGGTTTGTCATTGTCATTTGATATACTTGTGGAGCATTTGATTAGAAAAGAAATGAAAACCTTGCAATCATTTAATTCATGTGTACATGTAGTTAAGTGGTGTCATATTTGTTCCTCTGTTTTATTGGGCTTTAAAACATGAATGATTATGAGTATTTTTATCTGAGCTCTAAAATTTTGCATAATTCATAAAAATGAAAAAGGATAACTTTTCATGTATATTGGCATTGCAGTTGAATGCTGTACGTCTTTTGTTAAACGCAGTCATTACTTAGACTTGTGTCTATTCTTTGCTCCCAATGCTTCCTTCATGATTTGCTGTAGGACTTGGTTTACTCTGAATCTAATTTCTAATCTTTTTGATTGACATCTACAGTGTACTTTATTTATTTATTTCACTTTCAAAGCCCTAATTTTCAGAGTGTTCTCTCTCTCTCTCTCTCTCTTTCTGGGTTTTCATTAGGCAAGTTGATTTTGACGTTTGTAGTATGGGTGTTATATGTTCTGGTTATTATTATGGTGTTCTGTGAGGATATTTATAATGTTTTGTATCATGTAGCTTAGATCATTAGCTCTTCCATTTACGGTATTGGAATGGACTCTTCCAACAGTTCCACGTCCGGCTCAAAATGCACCTGCTAAGCAGACATCACTATCTTCTAAGGAAACATCTGAGGTAGCAGATGAGGCATCTACCCCAACAAAGGCATCCTCATCAGATTCAANTCTATGTTCTGGTTATTATTATGGTGTTCTGTGAGGATATTTATAATGTTTTGTATCTCTATGTAGCTTAGATCATTAGCTCTTCCATTTACGGTATTGGAATGGACTCTTCCAACAGTTCCACGTCCGGCTCAAAATGCACCTGCTAAGCAGACATCACTATCTTCTAAGGAAACATCTGAGGTAGCAGATGAGGCATCTACCCCAACAAAGGCATCCTCATCAGATTCAAGTGAGTTAATTTACTTGAATGGCTTAGATGGACAGTAGCTAGTCTAGAATCAGTGGTTCCTTCCTTCTTCCATTTAGATTGTATGACAAAAGTTTATTTATCTAAGCAGAGGGTTTAAGCACTGAGGGATCTCATGATGACACTTCTGAAAGCTTTGCATTTGCCCTGGTGAATGGGGCACTTGGAGTTTTTGAAGTTCATGGTCGAAGAATTCGAGATTTCAGGTGTTAAATCTTTTTCACCATGAAAAAGGTGCATTATGTACCTGTGTTATTTTTCATGATACATGGTCTGTTGAATTTTGTCATGTTTTAATCCCTGTCAAGGCATGTGTATTTGGTCATTAGAAATTAAGCAAACGTTTATCTCAATGGACTTGATCCATAATGATGCTTCATCCTTTTGTATCTTCTAGCTATGACTGAACTGTTCATATTCTTCTATTATGCTTGAAGGGCAGAAACATATTTGGATAATGTCAGAGGTAGGAGATTGTCAACTGTGTCTTTGTTACAATTATTTTCTGTTTTTAAAAGCTTAAATTCTCGGTCTCTTCTGAAACTAGTTTGGAGTTTCCATGGTCTCATGGTACCACTCTAACTGAATCTGTACATGGTTCTTATGGGTGAGATTGTGTATCCAGGGTTTGCTACATTGCTCCTGACAGATGGAGGAAATTATGAAAAAAAGAAAGAAAGAAAGAAAGAGGGGAGGTGTGCAGAGGAAATTAAAAAAGGAATATCACATATTGAAATCTAATGGAGAAGAACTTCTTACTGTTATATGTTTGTGTAACACCTCCCTTACATGAATTATTTGGTTTCTTTCCCTGGGACTTCTCAAAACTTGACCAATATAATATAGTCTGCAATAATTGTGGACCTGTGGTTGATCTCTGATATATCACTTTCACTTATGTTTATTATACAATGTGCTAACAGTTTCTCCTTTTTTTTTTTTTTTTTTTTCATCATAACAATCTTAATTATTTGATATTTACCTTTGTACAGACCAAAATGGCCTTCTTCTTCCTTTGTATCATCAGATGGATTAATTACTGCCATGGCCTATCGCTTGCCTCATGTGGTATACATAATATCTTTAGAATTGGTTCTATATATAGATCATATAAACTTGCTTTGAATTGAATGATAAATGTGACTTAATTAGTTTTTTAGGTAATGGGTGACAGATTTGGGAACATACGATGGTGGGATGTGACAACTGGACATTCTTCATCATTCAATACTCATAGAGAAGGAATCCGGCGAATTAAATTCTCACCTGTTGTAGCAGGGGATCGTAGCCGGGGGCGTGTTGCCATACTGTTTTATGATAATACCTTTTCTGTATTTGATTTGGTAAGCAAAGAAAAATGGCTTTTCATACATCATATGCACACTTCCAATTTTATTGTAATTTACAGTTCGTATAAATATTTGTACAGCTTTGATAAGCATTATGATAACTTTGAGAAATTCATATTATATAGTTATTTTTAACATTGACTTAAACTTTATCATGGAGGAAAATTTGATTCTTCTTTTTTTTTTTTTTTTTTTTTTTTTTTTTTTTTTTTTTTTTTTTTTTTTTTTTTTTTTTNATTTTGATTTGAAGTTCAGGTCTCGTTTGGTCATGTCCTTTATTTTCTTTTTAGCCTCCATGTTGGGAGCTTTTATGTGTTTCTTACTTTGGTTTATGCTTCATTTGGCTGGTTGCAAATTGTAATCAATTTTCTTTTACAAGGTAGTCAAGATTGTCATGTAAACAAAGAAGGCTGCCAGTTCTCATCTAGCATACTAGAGGATTTCTTTAGTCTATTTCCCATTAATTGCAGAAAAAAGGAGATAAAAAAAAAAAACTACTACTTTTTCAACTGATAAGAACACTACCTTCATTTTTTTTTTTTTGTTTTGTTTTGTGCAGGATTCACAAGACCCCTTAGCCAATTCACTTTTGCAACCTCAGTTTCCTGGAACCCTTGTATTGGAACTTGATTGGTTGCCCTTGCGAATTGATAAGAGTGACCCGCTGGTATTGTGCATTGCTGGAGCTGATAGTAGCTTTCGCCTTGTTGAAATTAGTGTGTAAGTTTTATGCCTCTCTAGAGTGATGCCCTCACCCTCGCTATTATTGTCTGGATATGGCTGGTAGTCTAGATAATATTGCTATAAGTTGAACTAGAATGGATGGTGTGAAGGATTTTTAGCAATTATAAAAGCAATAATCTGAAACATAGAAATATTTAGATCAGAATTTGGAATTAGCATAAATGCATATGATGTCATTCAACTGTCTTTCCATTATCTCCTCTCTTCTGCTGTATTGTCATTAAAAAAAGGGAAAAGGGAGGAGAGGGGGTTTAGGAAAGTAAGTTTGTGGACTAAAAAACTGCAACCTGAAGTCTGTGTGAACTATAAGTTAAAATATTAGAAATTTTGAACCAGAGTGCATCTTAATTTGCTATACTGTGATGATGATTTGTTTATTTTCTTATTGTTGGTGTCAAATTATTTTATGGTCTAGATTTTAAATTCCTGTGGAATATGAATCTTAGTTTACCTTGGTGTAATATCTATAAATGTTTAGTGCATTACATGTCTAAATTTTTCTAATATTATCTTTAAGGTGAATGTTTCATGAATGCGTATATCAAAGATAATACATTGCTAAAACTGGTTGTAACAATTTTAGGCTTGTGTTTTCTTTACCTGTTCAATAATCAAGGTTCTCAAGTCATTCTAATTTTTATAATGGACTTTGTTTGTAACATGCTCTTCTTTTCATGCAGTAATGACAAAAGAGTTGGTTATGTTCCCCAGCTCAAAACCACGAAGGAGAGATTCCGTCCTATGCCTTTGTGCTGTCCCATACTACTCCCTACAGCGCATGCCTTGGTAGTATGCCAGCATCAAATTTACTCATTTTGCTCAAGACACTAGATATTGTATTTTCCTGTTATTTTGATATTCCAAAGCTCAGTTATTTTCTATTTGATACAGTTAAAATTGCAAAATGAACATTTAAAGAATGAAATGAAAATGATACCTTAGAGTATGATCGTCACCCTTTTGGTTTTTCAGTTGTGATATGGTAACAAAACATGAATTTTCATTCAATTTTAAACAACCTTTTAACTGAAGAGAATCAAAATTAAATTAAATTTTCTCCATACCTTTGTCTTAAATTATGAGTATGTATTAGGCTTCCTTCTTAAGGTTCGCTTGACTTTAATGCTCATTTTAGCCTAGGTCTCCAAAGTGAGCCTCATTGGGTGCTTCTTAATGCTTCCTTCTCTGGATTTTTTTTTCCAAATGTTATTAATCTCATATGAACTGTAATTATGTGGTGAGATGATATTAACATTGCATGCTAATGCTGTTTTTCTTGGCTAGAGAGACTGTATGGCTATTTTTAGTGCTCCACTAAATATTTATTGACGTTGCTACAGGCATTGCGGATGATCTTGCAATTGGGTGTTCAACCTTCTTGGTTTAATACTCGCAGTACAACAATAAAAAAGAGGCCTCACTTAATTCCAGGAACTCCTTCGTCTACAGGGGATCTTCGGAGATACATGATTGATTTACCACCTCTTGGTGACTCTGTGGTGCCAGAGATGCTTCTGAAAGTACTGGAACCATATCGCAAAGAAGGTCTCTATCTCCTCATGCATGGTTTCTATTATAAAGATTCTTACATTTGAGAATTTGAATGTTTAGTGCTTTGACCTTTATGTTTCCATCTCTCAAGGTTGCATACTAGATGATGAAAGGGCAAAGTTGTATGCTAGTGTGGTGAACAAAGGTTATACAATGAGGTTTGCCATTGCAGCTGCAATATTTGGAGAATTCTCAGAAGCCCTGTTTTGGCTACAGCTGCCTCAAGCGCTCAACCATTTGATGAATAAGTTGTTGAAAAAGCCTACATTAAAACCGCCTGTAGAGGCATCAGTTTCAGAGGTTGATGAGGCAGCTATGCTGTCTCGGATATCATCAAAGGGAAAACCAACAGAAGGAACGGGCTTATGGGTAAGATCTGTTGCAGTAAAGTTTCAACTGAGGCTCTGTCATATGTCATACCTTGTAGTGTCCCACATTCCAAAAGTTGCTTAAAGAATTGCTTTTCATTTAAATCTATGACATGTTCTTCAAAGTGAGTATGACAATTTGGTTAGCAGAGTCAAGGTCAACTTAGGTTGATGCCTTTTGAGCAAGAAGAGTTGTGGGAAAGTGCTAGCGAGCGGATATCTTGGCATGAAAATTTAGAGGGAGAAGAGGCAATACAGAATCGTGTACATGAGTAAGTAAACCTATGATCTCTTTTTTGAATAAATTACACAAACTTCCTTTGAAGGTCAATGAAATTACAGAAATATCCCTTGTTTCTGAATTTACACAGACTTAACCCATTTTTTAATTTTAGCATAACTGAACCCATTCTTATTTCACAAGTTACAGTGTCCTCCACTATTTGTAACTTTAATATAACATAAACCTCTCCCATATGTTGTATTAAAATTCAAAATAAGGGAGGTCTATATACTTTTGTCAAGCCTCAAGGAAGCTCTTTGTAATTTACTCTTCATATCCTTTTTAAGAGCATATAATTTAGTTCAACTTTTCAAGTGTAAAAAGTGTATAGGTCAATGTCCTAGCATTAGATTCAGCAGTTGTAGTGCAAGTACACGGAGTTTTTTTTTTTTTGGGCACTATTTGAAGAGTGAAAAGTGTAAAAATTCTTAACTATTTGAAAGCACATTTGTACAGGATTATATTGAGACCTTTTCCTTCTCATAAAATTGATCTCTTACTTGAAGTGGGTTTTACTGGAATAGCTGATACTAAAGAATGACCTCTCAAGGTTAATATACTTTAGCACATGACACATTTAGTTGTTTGTGATTATACACTTTGACTTTCCATTGTAAGTGCTGCTGTGACAGAAAACAGACTGAAGTTTCAGTTACTTCACTAGTTTGAGTGGGAATGTGATATCTTCCATCCTTGTTTACTCTTCTATAAGTTCTAGTCCTTTTAAACTAATACTCACTTGGCAATTCCTTTTGTATTCTCTACTAATAGGCTTGTGTCAGTTGGAAACCTAGAAGCTGCAGTTAGTTTATTGCTCTCCACTCCTCCCGAGAGCTCTTACTTCTATGTAAATGCTCTTCGTGCAGTTGCTCTCTCTTCTGCTGTTTCAATGTCTCTTCATGAACTTGCAGTCAAGGTGAGTTTAACTTGGATGTGCTTGTCTTTTGGCATGAAAAATACAAGTTCTTGTTGGTAACTTGGTGTACAAATAATATCATACCTATTGTGTAGGTTGTTGCAGCCAACATGGTGAGGGCTGACAGGTCACTATCTGGCACTCATCTACTCTGTGCTGTTGGCAGATATCAAGAAGCTTGTTCTCAGGTTAGGCTGTACTTTTAATAAAATTTCCTGTGTACTCTGCAGGCTTTCTAGGGTTAGGCATCACAGTGCAGGTCCCATTCCAACCAGATGCATATTACTTTAAGAGGTCTTTTATCTGGGTACAATATCCAATTAAAGTTGTTAGCTAGAGTTTCGTTGCTTGATGGATTTTCTGTCGGGTACTGATTTATTGTGAGCTTGCACCTTATCAGTTAAATAATTTGAAAATTTTGCATGAAGTTTAAAGTTCAAACTATGTCTCCGAATTTTTTTCTTTCTTTTTTCCATTTAAGTAGTAATTAGATCCAAGTTTTAGCACATTTTACCCAAAATAAAGAGAAAAAAAATTATGGGAAAAAAGTGTGATTGCAGAAATATTAATGTTTTATGGAAGTGAAACCTTTTTTAGTTAAAGGACTTACAAAAGCTCTGTTGCTCAGATCAGCTGATTGCATTTCTGTGTGCTATAAGATCACTTTCACTCTGAATTTGGTGCAGAGTGGAAATCAAGGTGGTTCAATTGTTAATTAAAATAGAATCTAGCACGACTTCCTTGCCATAATCATCCTCTTCTGTTTTCATACTGATAACCACTTGATATTTTCATTCTCATGACTGAGCTTTGATGCCTTAGAGGATTGAGTTGATTAAAATACCTATACGTTGTTTTCAACTCTATGATAACACTGTTTAAATATCAAATACTACTGCTTACCAATGTAGGCTGCTTAAAGGCCAAAAATTAGCAGAAGCAAACATTGTTGAGATCTTAGCTGCAGTAGTTGTAGAAGCTGCTATAGATAATTTCTATAATATTAACAATTAAAAAACATGTTTAGCCAAGCAAAATTAGAACAAATAATTGCGTTTGAATTGGTGTTCTCATTGCCTCGGGACATTGCAAACCAGTGGTGGAGGCAAAAGCTACTTCCACAAGCTTTTTGGTCAGGACACTGCAAACCCACTTCACACAAGTTTTACAAACAAGCTGAGTATATAGATAACTATGGGGAATCACTATTTTTTGGGTCCATCAGAACCTATCCCCCATAAATTGCAGTCCCATCCCCATCTGCTTCTAATGTGATATATATGGATGGATATTTCATGATGTGCAGCCTGTTTTACAGCATTCCTTACTTGGATTAGAAAAGAATTTTTCCAATACTATAAAGTACAGATAACAAGAGGCTTGTCAATATAATGTCATATCTCATGCAGCTACAAGATGCTGGATGCTGGACAGATGCTGCAACCTTGGCTGCTAGTCACTTAAAGGGATCCGATTATGCAAGGTCCTTACTCTTCCTTTGATAATCTCATCAGCCATATCTGCAGCATTACTTCTAATCTTTTGACTGAATGATGAAAAGTATATCCCACACCAGTGTTTATGATATCATGTATCTCATACAGTCATACTTTTCTATCCCTGTTTGTCTTATTGCTTGAAGAATCTCTTGTAGTTTTTCCTTTTTCCTTTTTTTTTTGTTCTTTTTGTTGTTGGAGGGTGAGGGAGGTTGTTCAAAGATCAAAATTGAAGCAATTGTCAAAACTAAGCATGTTGGACATGCCTATGCTGCCAGAAGGATCCCTCCACTACCTGTTGCACACATCTCACATCACATGGCGTTTTGAACTTTCTAGAATCAGTTGGCATTTTACATATTTCCTCCTTTCGAACATGAATGCTGTCTATGCATCTGTATGACAATCTGAAATATCATTTGAAGTGCTTACTATGATAACTAAGTTTATGTTCCTGCAGAGTGTTGCAAAGGTGGGCTGGACATGTCCTTCACACTGAACATAATGTCTGGAGGTATGGCTGCTATTCTTTCTTTAAATTTTCGCTCTGTCAAGATTGAGAAATTCTTATTGTCCACTAGCTAAGCCTCACACTGTCGCACCCTTGGGAGTTGACAAAATGTGGGTCATACAGACAAGTGTTTAAGTGGGCTTGTTTAACTTTAGATTGTGCCAAATGCACCAATGTGAGTCTTAAGTAATATGCATATAGCATTAGTTATCAAAATTTTGCACTCGTTTTGAGCTTGCTTTGCACAATGCAGGGCCTTAATCTTGTACGTTGCTGCTGGAGCACTACAAGAGGCATTGGCAGCACTTCGTGAGGCTCAACTACCTGACACAGCTGCAATGTTTACCCTTGCATGCCGTGAAATTCATGCAGAAATAATTGCCAACTTAGGTAGTACAGATGATGATTCAAATTCTTCTGCCAAGGATAAGCTGCTAAGCTTGCCTGGCTTAGATCCAGAGAATGTAGATGTCATTGCAGTTGGTGAATATTTTGGACAATATCAGAGAAAATTGGTGCATCTATGCATGGACTCACAGCCCTTCTCTGACTAAGTATAGGGCTTTGACAAAATGGATTTGCTCTGCTTATTTATACATATAAACTCAGTGGATGGACAATTCACAGTTCAAAAAGAAAGTTAGGTTGATTCTTGTTTCAGTACTGCCTGCAATCATGTTGAATGCTTGCAGTACATAACTTATTGCCAAAACGGTATACTAGAAGACATTGGAAGAGAACAACCTAGAGGACTTGGAGGAGGGAACATGCCTGCCTACAATGAAACCCAATCTGATTGGTTTCTGCAAACACAACGTTTCACATGAAATCTGTCTTGTTGGGAACGGAATGGATGGTTGTGGTGTTGTGCACCTCGTGTATAAAAGTCTTGTCAGCATTTAATTATTGAATTGTATGGTATTTGATAGGGTTTTGAAATGGTTGCATCGCAATATGCATACAACCAAGATTGTATCAAGAACAAAATACAATGTCACGGCTTTGACTGTTGACATGCCAATTAACCGAAAATCATTCTTTGCCAGTGTTGGATAAGTTAATGTACTCGCTTTTCTTATTTGCTCCTGTTACTTTATCTCATCATTCTTATGCATAGTAAATTAATAATTTGCTCCTATTCATCTTCAACAAAAGAAAATCTAGCCGTACATCATTGTCAAGTGTACAAGACAACTAATGATAATAATGTGCATTAATTTATCAGATTAAAATTTTAATGGATCTACTTTCTTAAACTCGGATATTGTCAAGTGTAAAACACAACTGATACAGTGTACAAGTATCGTTATTCAGCCCAAATCCTAAAAATAGAATGAAGTACTGGCTTTCTACTTCGGCTTTAACAACACCCTAGCATCGATGAATATACTAGATAATTGATATTGACGTTAAAAGACCATTAAATTCAGAGTGCTGAACTGTAAGAAATGCTCAAACCACTCACTTCAATAAGTCATTATAGTAAATAGCTTAAGCTATGGGAGGACGACGAAGAGGATTGTTCACCAGAAGATTTGAAAATCATGTTTGATGTTTAAACGCCACAAGGAGAATTGCAACTCCAGCAACTCGCCCTAAAAAATTAGTAGAACAAAAAGAGGGCTTCTAGTAAGATCCAAAACTATAGGTGATATGGGAAGAGGGAAACTTTTCAGATGATTCTAATATTAATGCCGGCAAAAATCCCTGACACTCGGCTATTTTTAATACTAAACGGTTGAAGGATAAACAATGCACAAGGCAAACACTGATAATGGGCAAGATATCTCATTTGCACAGCAATCCCAAATTAGATGGGCACAAAAATAGGCTAAAGCATGTCTGCTGCATCATGCTCTTCCTGGAATCCATAGGCTCCAGCAGCTTACATCTCAAATCAATCCTTTCCAGACAAGATGGCAGTCATCCCGAATTTCCACCTTGGCACTACAGCCCATCAGAAAGATTCCGCAGGACAGACATGGCTGAGTCATGCAATACATGGAGAGCAGGTTTAAACAGTATTTTCCCTATGCACACGAGCCATGAAAAATCTTCCTTCACCTTTCACTAACTGGAACAACACATAGCAGACTATTGCATTGGAAGTCCACTCTGTCTTGTCTCCCATGCACCATTTGCTTGCGAGGAAGCTATAGGAATTAGGACAAATTAAAGAATAATAACTAATAAATGACAACTTTAAGAATCTCAATGACTTAATACTGCATATCTTGGCTTACATGAACGATGAACATAGCCGCAATAGCATGCAGTAGTTCAATGAAAGAATCTCTTGCGACATCTAGCAGACCCGAGCTCCTCATACTCAGACTTGGTCACGCACATTGCTTCAAAGTCTGGACTTGATGCCAACAGTGATCCTCCACGCCAAACACCTAATATGGGGCTATAGAAGAACCGTAAGTTCTTTCATGGAAATTCTTGACATATATAAAAAATAAAAAAAATTATTCAGGAAAGATGCTTACTCTTCTTGAGTAGTTATCTTCACATGATAGTCATCAGGAACTAGAGGCCGGAGCTCCCTCTCTCTACAATTATTTATATTTGAAGGTAAGGTAATTTAAGATAAAAAAAAACAAACAAACAAACAAACGGCAATTAAGAACAAAAAACCGATGTAAAAGTGTAACGGTACAGATAACGAACTTACAGTCTGTCAGCAAATTGAGGAAATAAGGTGCTTCCGCCTGTTAAAATGATGCTGCCAAAAGAATACACACAGCAATGCAATATGAAACGAAGGATTAAGAAAATGCAAATATCAACAAACATGACTGTCCAATACGTTTCAAGAATTACCTTTCATAGAGTACAGGATGGAGATGTGGATGGCAGGAATTAACAGCTCGTACAATGCACTCTGCTAGTCCAGCCTGGTTCATTCCTGCAAACATTCTAGTTCAGCGTCTTGCAAAGTGGAGGGGTAAAAGAGTAATGGGCAAACGATTGAATTAGACTAAGATTTTCTTTCTTCTTATCATTAAAGCTTCAAAGTTTTATGGTTTCTTTCGCTCTATGCACGATGCTAATAAATGTTTCGCTAAATTAAGATCAGCTTGAAAACGTTTAAGAATAAAGTATTCTAGAGTAAACATGAAATCTGCTAATCTATCTCATATACAGGCATTCAACAATCTCACCATAAACTAAGTCCAATCAAAATTAACAGAAAGCATGGCGCATTTCTTTTAAAAGTAGTAGTAGAATGATACAGACCTAAATCAGCTGGATGGAAAATCATCTCTGGGACAAGAAAGCGTTCATTTGACACATCAAATTCCTAAGGAAACAAAGTGAAAGAAAACAATTAAAACTGACAATTTGACCGAAATGAATATTCACTAAAAAAAAATTGGTGCAAACTACATTTTTTGTCAAATCAACTCTCTTCCTGTCCTCAGCCATCTCAGTAATATCTGGGTGATTCATATCCTTCTTTGTTTCCACTGGAACAGAATGAGCACCATCTGCCAAACTAAGATATCTGTGTGCTTGATCAGGATATTTAACAAAACCCTTTCTGTGTATGACACCATCAGGAAGAACATATGTGCACCTGAAGAGATTCTCTTTTCCAGGCTTCCTACAAAGTCATTACACACAAATATTTTATAGCTCCACGATTTTCAAGTCTGAAGCAAACCCAAATTGTGATTTTGTTTTGACTTATTTCCAAAGCGACCAAACAAACAAAAATGATGACCTTAAAAACAAATACTACAGCAATACCTCGCCATCTGGAGGTCGCGGGCTACATCAAGAGAAACAAAGCAGAGCTTTTCCTTAACATCATCAATAATGAAAGTCTCCTCCATAACATTAACAGAACGAAAAGAAACTAACTCCTTAAGATAATTAGTCAATGCTTTCCCACCCAAATCGATTCTCTTGACAGCGTAATTCAAGGTGAAGTTCTGAAATACCGGTGCGGCATGGGTGAATGAAAACCCACAATCAACGACGAGGCTGCATTGTGCTTTGGAGACGAGACCATCGGGCCTTCGACTAGCCTCATAGAGATGAACCAGGGAGACTGAGTCAGCCACATAAAGGGACTTAAAGTTGAAATCTTCGAAGACGAGCTCGTCCATGGAACGCTGAATGGAGGGAAGGGTAAAGAGGGGTTCTGTGAGAAGGAGGGAAGAGTGTGCTGGGTTTATGTGGAGGACGGTGGAGAAGAGGTGAGACCAAATTTCTCGCTGGAGGTCTGGGTTTATGAGGTAGCCTCTGTCCAAGGGGCGTCGAACGGCGGCGGAGGTGAGGTCCACTTCCTCGAAGGTGGTGGTGGGGTTCAGAGGATTTGGGTGGAGCCATTTCTTTGAGGAAGGAGGACGGTAGAGGCAGTTGGGGACAATGGTGGAGGGGTCGCGCTCGCCGCCGAGGCCGGCTTTGATTAGGCCACCGCCGTTGTCTAGAACCACCACATTGTTGGTGGACATGTTAGCGACTGAAGTCACTGTTCCTAGGGAGCGATCGAAGGAAGGAGTCTATTGGGTTAACCGTAATATGCTCAATTAGCAGTGGCTTTTATATGATGGATGGAAGCAAGTCAAAGGCTCTTGTTGACTTTGGATTTAAAATACTCTGGTCAAGCTTTATTTTTGCTCTTTGTTTATTTAAATATAATTTAACTTATTCTATTTGACCTCATTTTACCCAAAAAATATGTATATAATTAATTTCTTTTGATTTATTCTATTTAAACAGTTGAAATGGATTGCCGTTCCCGGCCTACAAAACCAAGAAGCCGGGGCTCACTAACTGATCTGACAGTTTATTCTTGAGTCGAAGTTCAAAAAAACCTTAGTACCTTTGATACATCCTATAAAATTGGAACAAGATGATAAGTTTATAGTAGATTTGTGATAAAAAAGTGTCGAAATTACATGCACATACTAAAGGATGAGAAAATCCCATAGCCATATACATATTGGATATCTTTCATTTGCAAAAGAAAAGTAGTCCCATACCTTAGAACTCAATAAATTTTTTGTAGAAGTAGTAAGTGCCCACATAAATAAACGCCAAAACTCAAACAGCAGAGTTTAAAAATATTCCAAGGAGGTCTTGAGAAAGAAAGGATGTATTATGGGATTTTGCACAAAACAAGCCCTTCAATTCAATAGGGTGCGTAGTAGTAGCCTCCTGGTTGCCCCATGCCATTGCCATTAAACTGTGGCATTCCATAAGGCATCATAGGTTGAGGGCCAGGGCCATAGTAGCCAGATCCAGCAGCAACCTTGGCCAAAGCCACCTGGCCTTGCATCCCATCTCTCCCATACTGCTGCCATAGCTGTTGTTCCTGCACAAGTAAATGTTGCTTCCTCTCCATTTCCGCTATTTGCACATATGAAGGAGGTGGCACAGAAAGAGATGCCGCAAATGGGTCCTGTGGCCCTACTTGCTGGACAGTTCCATCTGGAGCAGGCAAAGCCAGCACTGGAGTGGCACTCTTACCAGGCCCAGGCAGAGCCACACTACTAGCACTCCCACCACTGAGTTTAGCAGTGCTAACATGTTGCCTCACTGCCCCTTGATCATACATGCCATTTAGTAGCAGTGGATCAAAACCACCTGCCAATGCAGCCTTCTGTTTCGATAAATTACTAGTAGACTCCACCAATGCCAATTCCCAATCTGCTTTACCGGGCTCAGCAGCAGGTGTTTGCCATGCAGAAGTCACTTCAGATTCTCCATTTGAGGGAAATGCTTCCCAGGAACCTTCTGTCTTCACAGTCGGTGGCCCAGAGAACAAAGCCAAAGCTAGTTTATTGCCTTGCTCATCAGCCGAGATTCCATTATCCCTTAGATCCACTAAATCATTTGTCTCCTGTTGAGTAGGAGGCTTAGGCTGGGGAACCGAAGGGAGTGGTGGTGGAGGTGTGAAATTCTCTGGCGGTGGAAGAGCCTTCACCTCATTCATCTCTGTCTCTGGCTCCGGCTCTTTGACAGTTTCTTTCACTTCTATCTTCTTCTCAGGGCTTTTGGGTCGATTAGCCATCTTCAAGAAACCTTCAAGTGTCCCCAAAAGCTTATCAGTAATTCTCTGCACTTCAGGGTACTCAGACGACCTTGCAATTCCCATATCCTTACACCAGCCATAGAAACCTACTAATTCATCAAACATCTTAGCCGCACTGACATAAGCATCAAAAGCCTTGGCACAATCTGCATACTCCATCTCTGTGAACCTATCCAACAACACCCCCAAAAGATCACAAATTTCTACATAGAGCCTGAAGCTATCCCTCACAATCTGGTAAAGGGCAACCAGCACCAACCTACTATTCTTAGCAGCGCCACTTGGCCTACAAGCCAAGACACGATCAAGAATCCGTAGCAAATTGTTCAACTTGTCCACAGCCCTCTCAGGTTTCATTTCCCTAACCGGAGTAGTCTCACTCCTCCGCTCTTTTCCCATTGACTCATTCACGTCACCATATGACCTCGATCTCCTAGCCATCCCAGAACCAAATTCATCTCTAAACTCACCATTCCCACGCCGAGATTCATCTCTCTCCTCAAATTTATCATCAACACCTTTCAGTTTCTTCTCATACACTATAAACTCCACCTTCTCATCTAGATACATGGCATAAAGCCTCACAAAGCCCGCATGATCCCAAGAATTGGAATGTGCTTCGTCTCGGAAATCCGACATATTCAAAATTCTCATGCCTCTCCGAGTGGCATACACAATCTCCTCCTCAAACAGAGGATGCCCATCAACCAAAAGCCTATGCACAAGCATCAGTGCCTTAAGCGCCACAATCCAATCACGGGTCTTTCCAAGCCGCTTAGATATTGTGACCACACAAGCGTTAACATAACCTCTGGAATACGAGGTAAGGCTCAAAATTTCTCTAATATACTTTTCGTCAGCAGCGACTTCCTCATGACTCATCGCTTTGACTACCAAGACTTCAAGGTCTGGAGCTAAATTGCCAGCGACTTTGGCTATGCTAATGCTAGTCTGGTCTTTCACAACACCAATCGCTTTGCGGATCGTGCTCGAAGCCATCGGCGATTGTATAAATGACTACTGGGTATCTTTGATTAATTTCTATATAGAATTTGGCTGGGAATTGGGATAAGAATTTAAGTGTTGCAAGTGAAAATGGAACCCCTTTTCTCTGAAGGCTTTGTGAGCAAAACAGAGGAGAATAAGATGTAGAGGATCGGATCTATGGAGGAAATGGAAGATCTGTTGAGCTGGGTCAATGCCGGAATGGGAAGATGAACAATCCGTACGATCGGATAAGAGAAGGTTAGTACTGAGACCAAGGATGCAAAGCGGTGGTCTCTCTCTCTCTCACGCACCCCTCAACCTGTTATGCTGTGTGCGAGTTCGAGTTAGAAAGAGCGAAGCAAAAGGAGGCATAGATTGCGAAACCGCGTATTGAACGGGCAATCAATTTTTCCTAAGCTAAGATATTCTCAAATGGATTCTTGGTAGGAAACGTTGTCGTTTTTCACTATGCATTATGCCCCATGCTGGACATTTTCCACGCATAACGGCTTCTGTCTTATTTTAAAGGGAAAAACGAAGGGTTTTTTTTTTTTTTTGTGATCTTTTTTACCCTTTTCTTTTCTACGTCCAGTAAGTAATAGAGAAATTAACCATAGTTTTCTAGTTCGAAAGTGAAGATTTTGTCTATTTTCTGCCGTCAATACAAGTGAATTATCGAGTCTTTTTCTAACAGAAAAAAATCCTATTAATCCTAACACTGAGTAAAATCTGATCTTTTCATCTAAATTTATTAGGAACAAGAGGTTAATGAAGATGATAGATAAGGAAAAGGATAAGAGCTCTACTATTATTATCATCCACGTTAAAAAAACAAAACTTATTGCACTTATCTTTCAAGAATGTACAAATATAAAATTATTAGGTGTGATTAGTAATAAAAAAATTTAATTATCTGCCGTAAATAAAGTGTATAAAATCTCCATCCTCGTTGCTTGCTGTTTCTGTTCCTTTTGTAATCTGTTTTTCAAGGCGAAAAAAAGTGTTTAAATCTCCATGTAAAATTCATCAAAAATAAAATATGTGTAAAAACAAAAAAGAAATACAAATAATTTGGCACACAATAATAAAATATGCAAAAGTATTAATGATATTTTTTTTTCTTTATAAAGTCGATATTGGAACAATATAAACTATTTTAAAAATAATAAGTAAGAACCAAAGTATGTTCAATGTAATTGAACTTATCACCAAAAAANTCAATGATAGAAAGATTGGACCCAGATACAAGTGGAATACTCAGTACACTATGTGACCACTCATTTGAATGCCCTTGTGTCTCAAAATGGACTTACTTGTCTTGCCAGGTGAGCAGGTTCTTCATTCTTCCAAATTTCATTTCCACATTTTATTACTATCTACATTTTGGTTAGTTGAGGCAATTTTCCTTTCCTGGAATATTTGTTTACACGTCTCAATATTCTCAACATTAGTGCTTAATGCATTAAGGGTACAAGGAAGGTGATATTGGTACTTGGTGTCTCTCTAAATTTGTTTTGGATCGTATATCCAAAGTCCGAACTATAACATTGTCTGAAGAGGTTAAACCAGTGACTTCTCATGCTAGAACTCAATACCTTAGTTGTAAATACTTGGTATAAAGTTGCTGCATGGCCTTGGCTCTTCTGCTTACATTAATAGTTTGACAGATTTAACTAAATTTCGTTTTAACAATTATTAATTTTCTTCCTTTTGACTCAATTCATATAAGTTCAAAAGTTTCCCTTTTAGTTCTGTTCATTGCTCTGTAAACTAGAAATGCATCCTCATATTATTTGGATTGAGTTTTGGAACCGTTTAGTTCTTATGGATTTACTTTGGAAGTTGAAAGTATCTTGTAATTTGCTAGGATATTTTGATCCATCATGTTAATACAGAATCTTACAGATGCCCTTCAATCCCAAATAAATGGAGTGAAGGGCATCAGAAATCGATTTAAAAAATAAATAAATAAATAAAAAGGTTCTAGTCTTATATCAAAGCAAATTCATGTATAGAGGAATACAAAAATTTATTTATTGAGCTTTGTCAAAACTGTGGAAAGGGTAGAAATTAGAGTGTCAACTTCATCTCTTCACTGATATACAGAATTAGAGTAAATAACTATGAATTGTAATGCATGGCCAAAAAAAACCACAAATTATTATGCAAACACTTCATCAATAGAAATTTTAGTTGTTTCTTCTATCAATATATATCTTATTCGTAATTATACTATTATATGTTGTGTTGATTATGCTGGAGTTCCCTCTACTCAAAGAGCTTAATAGTGATTTTGATGGGAGTGGCACATTTCAGGATGATTATATAGACGGATAATTTTCTTATAAAGAGTTCATGCTGTTGATACTTAGGTGTGTCGATTCTGCCAGCAGCAGGATGAGAAGCCAACCTGTTTTGTTTGTGGAACATTAGAGAATCTGTGGGTTTGTGTGATATGTGGATTCGTTGGATGTGGAAGGTAATAGATTTGTGTCAGTTCTTCAGTTTGCTCTGATAAATTGTGTATAAAAAAATCCAATTTATATACTAAATAGTTGAAATTTACTATTCCTTGAGAAGGTATGCGCCTTTTTTTTTTTTTTTAGGGGGAACCTTACCATCATTAGTTTCTTCTTTTTTCATCTAGATATAAAGAAGGGCATGCTATTCGTCATTGGAAAGATACACAGCATTGCTACTCTCTTGATTTAAGAACACAACAAATTTGGGATTATGTTGGTGACAGTTATGTCCATCGGCTGAACCAGAACCAATCTAAAATTGATGGCAAGTTGGGAGAGATGAATTTTCGCTGTATGTCACTGGAAGGAGATTGTGGTTTGTGTGAATGTAGTGAACATTCAGGAATTAATGGGGCCCTCTTTAGCAGCAAAGTCGAAGCGGTATGTTTCTCCCCTACTGATTTTCATCCAATCTTGAATGCCTTTATTTTATGATAAAACTAACCTTTTGGACTGATTAGTCTCAAACGAAAACATGTGCTTGTCTGGTATGATTTCGTTGGCTGTAACTAATATTGGACTCTTTTTGCATGAAATAGTACAATATAGTTAGTTGATAGAATGGGATGAAAACTGTTTGTTGTGTTTTGTTTGGGGGGGGGAGAGAAGATTTCAGATATTAACTTAAATATTGCTTTAATTAGCATTAACATTAGGCATTTTGCTGTTTGTTGTATTGTACTTCATGTAACTTGATTAACTTTGCAGTTAGTGTGTAGCACTAAATTTATCATTTTACTTTCCCGGGGTCACTGATGAGTTGACAAACTTGAGAACAGATTGTGGACGAATACAACCGTCTTCTAGCAACTCAGTTGGAGACTCAAAGACAGGTGAGTAAACTCTCAGCTGTCCCTAACATTCTGTCTCTTTGACAGCTGAATAATTATGAAAATGGGATTTCTTTGTTTTGGATGTAAAACTATAGACGTTTCAAGTCTTCAACTTCACAACACAAAATCCCAGTGCCTCAAACATCATTGGAAGTTATGTAATTGTACCTGTTGTTGGAATTAAGAATATTGAATCAGCTTGTTTTCACTTTGGGAGATTTGCTAGGCATTGTGGCAATCTCTATGATATTCTCTGTATGTTGATCTTTTAGTGCATAATGATGATTACTACAATGGTGATGGGCGGGTGTAATCTTATTTTCTTAATATTTCTTTTGTTTTAGTATTATGAATCTCTGCTCATAGAGGCCAAAAGTAAAGTGGAAAGTTCCATATCTGAAGCAGTGGAGAAAGCTGTGACTTCTGGAATGCAGGACATCCAAAGTAAACTGGAGAAGTTTACCACAGAAAAAAATGCTGTTGCTGATGTAAGTTTTCAGTTTTCTCCGGAATTTGTGTTAATGTTTTTTTTGAATTCTAGCATTTTGTCTTTCTGACAGTCATTTGTTTTTGCCCTTAGGTTAATAGGAATCTTATAAAAAATCAAGAGACTTGGCGAAATAAGGTTAAAGAAGCTGAAGAGAGGTACATATTCTGTTTTTATTTTTTCCCATCATCCATTTACAATTGGTTGGAGGGACAAGGAATTGGGTGCTTAGTTTGAGTTCAGAACAGATAAGAGACCATCGTATACACACTTTCCTCGTCCACCTTCTCAGACCTTTGGGATAGGGCCAATGCTTCATTTTCTGTTCTCTTTACAATTTGAGCTATTAACCGTTAGGGATAAAATCATCTGCTTACTTGCATTTGTTTTCTGTTTGCTGCTGCAACAAGTTCTTGCAACCTTCTTTTCTTTTTACTGGATAAACTAGATATCTGATTCTGTGATCTTTTAGGGAAGCCGCATCAATAAAGTTGAGAGATGAGAAAATACTTGATCTGGAGGAACAGGTAAGACAACTACGTTGAGCCATTTTGCGTAGAAGCTTTTAAATTTGTTGTTCTGTGACAGTTTAGATGATGGTATATACAGATTAGGGATCTCAAGATCTACATAGAAGCTCAAAAAACAATTAATAAGATGGCAGATTCAAATGGAATCAAGGAGGGAACACTCCTACCTGTGGCATACCAGCAGTCTTCTTCAGGCAACACTAAAAAGAACAGAAAGTCTGGTCGAAGACGCAATTAGTGGTAAACTGAACCAGAGGAGTCCTGTCGATTTCTTCTCTCAATTCTGGCATTGCCTCACCCTCTGCCTCTCTTATTTCTCTTGTAAATATATATATTAGTAATATATTATTGCTTTCTCGCGGTCAAAATTTGCTAATTTTATAATATTAATAAAAACTATTGAAGTGGCAAAAGTTAGGATAAAAAGATATAGTTTTATATGTTTCATATAATGCTTTTTAATTTAAATTGTTTTTTCGTTCGGTTGCCATACTTCTAAGTTCTAACTAAAATTGATTTAATCTTTAATTTTTTTTCGAGTCGGTTCAAATTGATATTGTGCCTATACGAATTGCGACCGCTATGAACGTAAAACGGAGGCGTCATTGACGACCGAATGTTTACCAAGCATTTGCTGCTATAAAGTGAGAAGTTGATACATAACAAACGAGGACTCACGTCTAGATGCCTTCATAAAAGGAGCAAATTCTACAATAAGATTAAATAAATTAACAATATCAATTAATATTAATAGTGGATCCAATTGTTTTATAAAATCTTCGCATATTTAATGCTGTCTAACATTTATTTGATGTCATACAGCAGTACTATTTAACAGTTAAGCTAGAAAAAAAAAAATGATAATGAGCGGCGACGCAAACTATATCATTTGATAGACCAAAAAGNTTATAAAATCTTCGCATATTTAATGCTGTCTAACATTTATTTGATGTCATACAGCAGTACTATTTAACAGTTAAGCTAGAAAAAAAAATGATAATGAGCGGCGACGCAAACTATATCATTTGATAGACCAAAAAGAATCCTTCAGAGGTAGTAAACAAAATAAATGCATGTCAGAGTAGCTAAGTGACTTTAGCTGAGAAAAAATAACTATAATGACTAGCTCGCTATAAAATGAAAACTACACAAATTAAAAGCAGCCCAACCAACAAGAAGGGGGAAAAAATCGAACCTTAACCCTCCACTCTCCAACGCCCCTGCTGAATTTACACTATATAAATAATAAACTTATGTAATAATCCTAAATGAGAAAACATATTGTGACAATCCCATGGAGCACAAATTGGTTAGGAAGCCACTAACAGTAATTGGTTCAATTGAGGTATCCTAAACTAACACGCCTAAATTCCGCAGCTTCCCCTTTGCAAATCAATGGTGGCACCAGGGGGCGGGATCACATGAAATCAAATACGTACACTCAAGGTCCTTGGAGGAAGACTACATGAACATGGTCACCTTTGGGGCTGCTCTGAAACAGTGGCTCCTGAAGTGGTGCTAGGTCCGGCACCATTCTCCGTTGGAGGGGGAGAGCCCCATCTTCCTTCTGATTCTAGTGGCTCGACTACATGTACTCCACCATCTGAAAGTCCTAATGCAAATTGATTGGGTTCCGAGGGATGTGCAGCAATGACGAGTGGATAAATTCTCAAACTGTCAAAGAATCTTTTGTCAGGTATAAAATAGAAAATAATAACCATGGATCTTCCATTACACTTGATAACGAAACGCACCTTGGGTTGGGAATGGGATAGAAATAAGCAGTTTGAGTTATTCTACATCTCAATCTAAGTGTTGAAGCAGTAAGAACGCCCACACTTCCATCTTCAAAGCTTACATATATTGAATGGCTATCACATGAATATGTAGCATGCGTGATTGGTCCACTAGCTTCTCGAGGCACCCACTAATTGGATAAAAATGAAACCTCAGCATAAGTTTTTACGATTATATTAAACACCACATTAAAATGCAGTAAAAGAATGAAGCTTGAAAACAACAAACATGATCCACCACAACAGATCCAATCCATATGATGTCATTTATTAAAATAAATGCATAAACTCAGACTTCCATACACAACATGGCATACCTGCTTTAGGCATTCCAACTTTGGTGCCTCATATATGGCTATTTGTGTTTCATGAACAGCAAGCAAATGTATCTGATCAAGATGAAATTGGACACGAGTATCTGCAAGAGGTGCTGGTGCTCGTCCACTGGGCATCTGCAGGAACTTACTTGCCTGCTTTTCCCATCCATCTGTGCTCCAAACACACAACTGGTGGACATATAAGAGAATTGTCAATGATAAGTCCAACAATAAACGATTTCCCATCCACATGTGATTTTCAACATGTTTCTAAGAGTACTCATTATAAGAAATCATCTTCCACTCAGTGATGCTTTTATAACCTCTCCAACTAAAAATTTGCAAACAACACAAGTCCAAGGAAGGGACAAAAATTATTGAAAGAAACACACACACACACATACACAGGCATAATCAAAAAAAGTTCAGCTAAATACAAAATTTATTTGAGCTTTAAATATTTCTAGACTGTAAAAATGCGTAAAAAGGCTATCTTTCTTGCTTAAAGGTGATTTTTGCTTTGTGGCAGTTAACTGCTCATAACAACACAAAAGCAAGTCAAAATTCTTTACCTGAGAGTCAGCTCCGGATGATACAAGCACATTTAGAACGTGAGAGAAAGCAAGACCAGTAATTCTCTTCTGATGACCTTTCAGCTTGGTTTTGACCTTTAAAAAAACCAGAAAAGTTATCAATTTTTTTGCATCCAATGGTTTATGGAACTCAACCAACATCTTTAGGCCTTGAATAGAGAGTAAACCTCATCCACTCGAACATTATAAATTTGTATTGAAGAGTCCTCCATGCCAATGGCAATGATATTGTTGTCTTGAGGATGGAATGCAAGAAATGTAGCAGCTGGTGGTGGCGGCATGAAAGTTGTCATAGTCTGCAGTTAAGACATAAAAAAATTAATGTAATCACAAGAAATAAATGTAACAGAAAAACTAAATAATGTTTTAAGCAGTGTTGCCAAAAGCACAAGGCACAAAGACTCCTCTCACCAAAAGGTGGTAATCCATGGAAGGCACTTGCGCTACTAAATTGAGGCCTAACTTCTAAAAAATTTACAATTGAACTTAATTAACATGACAGCTTACTAGATATTCAACTAAGCAAATTTCCTACTAGCTCATTTTTAGACTATTTATTAAAAACTTTCAGAATTAATCAACTAATTGATGCAACAACAGCAGGGAAAAGAGAGATAGCAGCATATTTAGCAGGGAGAAAAGGAGAAAAAAAGAACGAATAACTACAAGTAGAGTAAGGCTAAAATACATAGAGGAGAAAGCAAAGGAGGAGAAGAAAGCCAAAAACAACTCAACAATAGGGGAAGAACAGTAAGAGAGAGAAAGCATAATGATAAGCCTGAATAACTGAAGCTGCTGGAATGGTGATTCTTGATTGCTCTGGTTGCAACTTTGTTACTCAATATTACGAATCTCTAGTTTGTCATTCCAAGCTTAGGTATAAACAACCCTCCAATGCAAGCAATGGAAGTAGTTTTAAACAGTATAATAATAAACCTGAGAACAGGTTACAAGAGAGCACTTAGCCAAAACCACCTTTGCTAGAACTACTGGGGTACTCTACAGCTCACCTCACCTTGACTGGACCCAATGATAAATCAGTTGCTCACCTTTGACAACATACAGTGATGGCTACTCCCAACAGCAAAGCAGTCCGAATAATATCTAACTAGTTTATTTGCTTGAACTTTTAATATAGGAGTAGTATTATTAGCATTATCTACCAATGACCATATAAGCTGTCTATTTAAGCCCATTATGTTCATTATATCATCCATTTAAGGATCAGAAACAAATAATCAGTAAGATGAAGTTCAGCACCAACATAAAATTAGCACAAGAACTACTATGGAATATTTCCTTAATTGAGTTCATATATCAAAGAGGAAAGCACACAAAAAGAAAGTCATCTACCTTGAATGTCATCATATTGAATAGCGAAATTTTCCCCCCTGAAGCTGACATAACATACGAGTCATTCTTTGAGAGTGCAAAACATGAAACAGCATCCTCAGGGTTTGTATCACTTATATCATTAGTCATCAATATTCCACTGGATGGTTGCCATAGTTGTGGCACAGCACTTGCAGTGGCCTGTAGAAGAAAAATTCTTGTTAGTACCAATCTTCTGGAAATTAATGTGTTGAAATGGGAATGAAACCATATATGACAGAAACTTCATTACCTTCCCTGTTCGATCATTTCTCTGCCATTTCCAGAGCTTGTGCACAGCATTTGACGCTAATGCCAAAATGGCAAGCCCTGAATTTGTATAAATTAACCTAGAAACCTGAACAATAATCAAGGTGGCTTACCATCATTGGAAGGTACACCGTGAACCTAAAATAAGTAGCATGCACCTAAAAGAAAAGAATTCATGATGCTTGCTAACACCTATAATTATGTTCAATTTCCATTCTCGAGACAGGTAGATCGGCACTCTTAGGAGCTGGACTGCTTGGAGTGGTTCAAATTTATCTTGCAATATGCAGAAGATTTGGTGTAGTTGAAATAAAGTTTATTAAAGACATCATTTTCAAGGGCAGAATGAATATGTTTCTTTTGTTTCTACGGGGTTCCTTTAAGGAGTTTCTAGATGGAATGAATATCAGGAGGTATACCATTTGCTTTCTTTCCTTGGGTATTTTACTTCTGTACTTCCTTTCTACAGAACCATCCCCTCTCCCTTTGGTCTCTCTAAATGAATTTTACTTTAAACTATACTAACTAATATCTAACAGACTTACTTAAAAAAATAAAAATAAATAAAAAAGATGCCAACTGTAACAAGCCAATCATCAATCAACATTAAAGTCTGTCCCTAAATCTGCAGTTAGGTAACTGTTAAGACAATCACAACTTCCCCAGAACAATTCATGGTAGCACCATGTCTAATCTGGTTGACAACAGTGGGTCAGTCCCTCTACTTAAATCATAAACTGCTCAAGAAATTGTATATACATGAGATCAGCCTACAATATTCTGAACTAAGAAAAACTTTGAATACATAACACGTAAACAGCATTATTACATAGGAACTCTTAAGAAATCATATGCCTTACACTAAACATGTATAGCACATAATAGCTTTTTCCGCCATAGGGAGGGGGATTAAAATGGTGTAACTTGAGGGACGCAATCATTCATTCAAGCACATTTCTCCCATTTCAGGAACATGCATGCAGTGATGAGAAGGGAATACAAATTTACACATCTGCATACCGAAAGAAAATGAAAAACTAACAATTTTAAAAGCAGATCATACCCTCGTTATTGTCAAATTATCAGGAAGCCTCAGGGAGCGGCATTGTGTATGTTCATTAATTTCTGTCAGTTTCCAGATCCTAGATTTGTCAACAGCTTCATCCGCAATTCTGGGTTTCACGTCAGCCAAACTTCGAGTATCATTGTTCTAAAGAGACTCAAAAAGAAAACATTAGGTCATTAAACACATAAAAGAAAATATCTCACATTCATTCACAGATTAACCACTGCAAGGTGATATAAAAACTCACAATCCCAACCATGGCTGCAACTGGAGGAGCTCTATCACCAAGGCTTGTTCCAACATTTACATTACTAGAAGCAAAAGTGCCAATAGATGGCGGTGCCTGAATATACATGATGGATTTAGAAGCTGTACTTGCAGTGGATCAGCTAAACTTTTATTTTTAGCATGGATTGGCTAAACTTGAATTACTTTACCTTCACAACAGCTGCAGAAGCAACTCTAGAAGCATCAAAAGTACGATTTTCCACTGTCCGGAGCAGCCTAATTCCATCTGCATTTGCTAAAATTTTAATTCCGTTGTCATTCGTGGAGACAGCCAACAGTATCCCTTCCTTGTTAAATCTAATACAAGGAGAAGCCTGCAGGCACTCAAAGCAGGACACATTATTTTTGCAGGGAAGGTATTGTCAGATTAACAAAACATCATGCTAACCAAAAATTACCAGCAATCCACCATCTGCATCAATACTTGTCAACAAGGCTGTATTATCCATGTCCCAGAATTTGATCAGAAACTCATCACCAGCAGCTAAGAACCGATTCTTAGTGGTATCAAATTGCACAACACCTGCAGATCGCTTCCCAAGACCATGATATGTACGCTTCACAGCTCCTTCACTTTCATTCCATTCCACTAGAAATGATTCCCCTTCTTTGTTTGTACCACAGGAGAACAATCTAAGAACCATGCATAGATCATACAGTAATTATTTAAACCACAAAATCATGCATCAGCTCAAACAGGGGGAAAACAAAAAAGAAAAAGCATAAAGTTTATGTCTGAACCTTGTTCCATCAGCACTATATGCCATCGTAGTAGATGAATGGCCAGGTGCATCATAATCAACCCTAGAACCCATGTTATCGTACAACCATGCCTTTATTTTTCCATCAGTTGCAGTTGAGAAGATGAACTGTAAAGCCATATAAAACATCAAAAAATTTAATAAGAACACAATCAGGAAATATCTGAACAAAAACAAACTAAGATAAAGGCAATATATTCCTTAAGGAGGAAAATATAGTCTCAAACATCAAAAGGAAGTTAATTAATACCCTTCCAAGGAAAGGAAAAATAATATTAGGTCTCATAAGGGCGTCCAACAAGTGGAAGACGTGATAAGTCCACAAACATCCACATCTAGAGATATGTATTCCATCTCATCCCTTGCACATGCAGTTGTTCAAGCAAGATTCCTACTTATGTCAAAAGTAACCACATTTTTTCTTGCTATTGATTTTGTTTTGATTGTGTTCTTTACAAAGATTTCCTCTTCCTTTCCCTTCCTTTTCTTTTTAGATCCCTCAGTTAAGACAACAGAAGAAAAGACTAAAATTAATGCAGATTCATTATTTTCTCATGCTACTATCAATGTATAGATATAAATGTTGATTTTGATTATTAATTTATTACCTGAATATTTTCTTTGTGATGTGGACAAACAGAATATACAGGTGCTTCATGACCCTCAAAAGTATATTGCTTTGTGCCTGTGACTGCATCCCATACCTGTGGATCTTGAACTCTTACAAATGATTTTTTACAGCAATCCCATCATAAACGTAATATGACAAACCAACCTTGATGATCCTATCCTCTCCACAGGTAACAACACAAAGCTGCTTGTTTGGATAAGAGAAAGCAAGATCATTGACACTCCCAACATGTGCCTCAATCTGACTCACAACACATGTTAGTAACCAGCTATATATGAATCACATAAGTTACAAGTCCTTTGCTTTCAAAGGATAGGTAGGAGATAAACTGAGGAACAGCTGTAGATTCAATAGAAAAATTATCTAATAAACTTCAGAAAGACAAACATACCTCTAGGTGATTCCTAAGATCATCACCACCATGATAGGAATATATGTGCACAATGTGCTTAGAATAAGCAACACCTGAAATTTGATCAAAGAAACATCAAAATTTGACTCTTTAAACTTCATAAATTAGAAGACAGCAAGAGAACTCATTAGTGAATAATAGACATCAACGAAACTAATTAGACCATACCAAAAAGTGTTCCATCGGGACTCCACATCACACAATTAACTGAAGCTGTGTAATCATTGGCCAGAGATGCCTACAGAAGAATGAGAGAACCATTACTCACTTCATGAAAACACAGGTTAAGGAACAATCAATCAATATATAATGTTCATCAACTTTATTTTAAGAGTCACACCTGTAGAGGCATGGAACACGCACCAAGGTCCCAGACCTTGAAGTTTCTAAAAGCAATTCTGTCACGGCTACCTATGTCCCACACCATGACATCTCCCATGTTTGTTCCGACTAACCATTAAAAGATAAATAAATGAATAAAAAAAAAAAGATAGCTAAATAACAGACACAGGAACTGTAGATACACACAAACACATCTAGGGGCTTACCAAGAAGTAGAATTTGTTGAAGTGGATGGAAATCCATACTTTTGACTGTTGAACTTTGGCTTAGAGTCATCACAACAGTCTTGGGCAAGTCATCAGAAGAATAGGAGCTCTGACCATGGGTCTGGCTGGAGTATGCAACAGGAAGCATATTTACTGGTAGATTATTGACCTGCTAAAATATATGAATGCAGGACCAGTTACATACAGTGAATAATCCTTTCAAGCAACTCTATACTCAAATGCTACACTGTAAAATGTAAGACTTAACACCTGAGATTTGAAATTGGAAAAAGATGGCGAAGCACACATTTGAAATAGTGTGAAAAAAAAAAAGTTAAATAATTTTGTAGTAGAAAAAGGGTATACTGAAATTATTATAACTTTGCCTTCTTTGGTCTAAACACAATTACCAGCACAAACGTATGGTGTCTATGCTACATAAAAAAGAGGACGATAATGTGCTAGAGAATAACAATTATTTCTACTTTCAGGAAGGTATTACCAATTAATTTGAAATGCCACATAAAGTCAGCCATGTAAATAAATGTTACACCATGAAGCAAGCATCATACACTCACCAGACAGACACATAAGCATGCATAGAGAAACATATATACCAATATGAAAGGGAAATGCTCTGAAGTATAATAACAAGGTTCACACTTTCACTTTTGAAATCAAAAAGAGGGAGGAAACAGATAGAATTCACGAATAGTACTTCATCTGATATGCCAAAAGGTCTTGTTCTCTTCAATACATGATCAGAATCTGCAGTTTGATAGTCCATAGCTGGGTTATTGGTTGGAGGAGTTCTAGGACGCTTTAAGATAGCTGTTATCATTACCAAAAAGCAGAAAGAGCATAAGAAATCATTTTGGTTTAATCTATTGTATAACAGAACATAAGATGACAAAGGGAAGCAAGAAATCATTGACAATAAATGCGTCATAGATGATGAGCTAACCATGATTATATTTATTTTCACCATCATGTATATCTCTACAAGTTCATGTTTTCCCTTTTTTTAATCCTTCCGAGTTGTTAATGCAAATTACATGATTAAATTCATTTTCACCATTAAGTGTAATCATATTTATAATAACCATACAAAATGACCATATGGCTAATGCCAATTCTCATTTCATGTTATTAGAAGCACTGGAAAACAGTTACTTATTATGAAATTACCTGCATTATTAGCTGCAGCTAAACCTATGGGTCCTGCAGAAGCTGAAGGGTGTGGAACAGGAGACGGATTAGCCATCCATCCAGCAAGAGATGTCGGAAGAGCAGCTGGTGTTGGCTGAAATGGCTATATAAATGTATAAACAGAGTCAGAAGTATAGGATTTCAAACTTAAAACTAGGACATCATAAACCAAACATAGAAGAAATTGTTCTTGTTCTTTTACTTACACCATGAGCACTAAGTGGTGGGAAACCTCCAGCCTTTGGGACAGCACCCATTAGGGGATTGGTAACAGGGGATGGAGCCCGTGCACCATTTGGTTGCCCACAACTATGATCTACAAAAAGTGTCTTTATGTCAGGGTTAGGCCTTGGATTCTTACAAAGTTGATGTTGCCAATTTAAACTGCAAATCAACAAAAGAAATGTGAGTCACAACAAATATATCAAGCAATAGATATTATGCACATGGGAAAGGAAGGATATTTTTAAGAACCTCTGATTAATTAGAGTCCGCAATCTGGAGTTCTTCAAGGTAGGAAACTGAAGCTTATCACGAAACAATGGGTTGGCTTCTATTAATTTCTTTAATTCAGCAAGCATTATTCCCCTAGCAGATTTTGTATCTCCATACTTTGATAGCTGTTCATTATGTCTGCAAATTTATAAAGAAACCTTTGCTGTGAGCAGGGAAAAAGAATGGACGAGGCTTCAAAACATATTGTCCATACCTAAAGTTGTCCAAAGTCAACAATTGTGTGATTTCCTTAAAGAGCTCTTCATTGAATGCTGCAAAAACTTTCAAGTCCTTCACTAAAATATCCACTGCTTTAGCTCGATCTTGCCTGCAGTATTTTATTATTGATTTTCTTAGTAAATTAATATGGCGGAATAAACTAGAAAATAGTAACAGCCTCCATCATCGTAACCTACTTGTCTAAGGCTTCAAGGTACTTCTGCTTTCGTATCTCAAAGAAGATTTTCATGGAGTATCTATTATCATCCACCTTCGTGAAACCAGACAGATATTTCTCCACCTCATCCCATTCCCCATTGGTCACCATATCCTCGAAATACCTCATGTTGAAGAAAAACCCTGACTCTTGCTCCAACCTCCACGTTCATAATTCAGAAAAACGATATATTATCAAATGAACACGAGAACAAATAAACATGTTTATAGTGCCAAAATAAATAAATAAATTTAAAAAAAAAAAAAAAAAAAAAAAAAAAAAAAAAAAAAAAAAAAAAAAAAAAAAAAAAAAAAAAAAAAAAAAAAAAAAAAAAAGATAAAGTAGGAAACTAGCATACTTGTGAACAGTCTCTTTAAATTTCTCTTCATCGAGAAACTGAAGTATAAGAAAAACAAGTTCTCTGCTAAGCGAAGACATGGCGGTGTCCCCGAGAACTAGAAGAAAACCACCTGAAAGATCTATACCTGAACAGATCAGGAACAGTTCAGCATCAAAACCTCAAATTAAGCGGCAAATACATCCACATGAAAATTTTCAAGTCTCAGTTCAAGAAAACATAATTCATCAGAAAAGGGGGAAAAAATCCATTAAGCAGTAAATTGCAGAGAAAATTTGCTGAGAAATGGAAAAATGGGAAGGACAATATAGCTCGCACCTGTCTGAGATTTCTTACACAGATCGAGAGGTCTTGAAGCAGAACAAGAATGAGGAAGGAGGGTTTCAGTATTCTCTCGCTCTACTTTCTCTCTCTAGCTTTTCCTGTGTTGGAGCTCTTCTGGTTGAGTATTTATACAGGCAAGGGTTAGGGATTTGAAGAAGAAAGAGAAACAAGAAAGAGAGAGAGAGAAAGGTGTGAAGCGACGAAATAAAGGTATCAGACAGTTTAAATACCGTGTGCGAGAACGAGATGAGATTGAATCATGGCCTGCATGATAAGTTATTGGATAAGCTCATTAACTTATACGACTACAATAAGCAGAATAGCTTATATGAGTGTGATATGCTATCGGCTTATCAGCAGTCATAAATACGCCTGGATTTGGATTTATTTTCGGCAGGACTTGCGGGGTTTTCAACAAGCAGTAACGCTAATTATTATTTTCTATATTTTACTATGAGCTGGCCTTCATTTTTAGATTTTGTCATGTGTCCCTTTCTGTACATGTTTCTATTAGTTGGAAAATTAACAACTTATTAATATAATGCAAACTTTATTCTGGTTGATTGAAAAGGTAAAAAATTTAATATCATATTATCAAAATATTGACTTTTATCATTACTAAAAAAAATATTAACTTTATATCCATTAAAATGTGCTAATGAAAGTTGGCTCAATTGATCAAATGAATTCGACTTAAAGTTCAACACTTTTTAAGTTTTAAGTTTGACCCTCTGTGACTAAAAATCTTTTGAATGAGCCTCTGTTAGTCTCTCGTGGAATTCCAAACATGTCACTGATATTCTACCTAATAGTATTAAAATAACATATTTTTTATTATATTTGTTTAATTACCAAAAAAAAATATCCATTAAAATATTATCTCATAACTAAAATTGCGATTTATTCTTTTCGCAGTGGATCTCTAAGGCTAATTCATGCATGTCAAGGTGCAGAGTAATATTAGTTGTATATTTTTAAATATACATTTTCTCTATACATGTATACAATTTAAAGTTGATTAGACAACCTACACTAAACTTATTTAAATTTTTATACCTTTATTAGGTGTGCAAAGTGCAACCATCATTTTCCTAAAGTATAGCCTAGTGCAACCTTCATTCACTTGCCAAATAGCACAAAATTGCATAACAAATATCCCACAAATGAATAAGAAAACAAAAAATAAAATCACACTTCCATTATTCTCTATATAGAAGCTAAAGGGCAACTTTATACTGCTTGGATGCTTCTTTTCCCAATTTTTCATCTTGAATGGGGATTGATCTGGTGGAGAAAAAAGGGAAAAAAAAAAAAAGGCTAAATGACAATTCTATATTATTGGAATTTTTTTTACATAATTAAGTACAATTATTAAAAAAATTAGTACATAAAAATCTTGAAATCAATTAATTAAGTTGCACTAGAATAAAAAGACAAGCTCACATTGAATGTCTTATCGATAGTTAGAGTATTATATTCTAAAGTTTAATTTTTTACATTTTTTTTTAAAAAAAATAAATAGTTAGAAATATGCTACTTGCGTAAATTAGTTTTTTTAGCAAAAACATGTTTGTTAAAATTAGCTATCCCAAATATGATAGTCAAGTGCATTTAGATAATGGCAATATCACTACATATGGAGGTGGTTTGAACCTGCGGTTGGTTTTGAATAACAATTTAGATAACGTGCCATCTATTTTGGTTTAAGTATAATAGATTTCGTGATAAATAAGATTTTCCGAAACGAAAATAGAGAGATTATAATTGGTTGTGAAGTTAATGGTAACTTTATACGTTATTAAATAAATTTGATTTGTGCCACTTGATATGTGTTATCGGACAATAAATGTCCTTAAATGGAAACGTATGCCGTATTATTTGAGTACTAAATACTAACNATATGATAGTCAAGTGCATTTAGATAATGGCAATATCACTACATGTGGAGGTGGTTTGAACCTGCGGTTGGTTTTGAATAACAATTTAGATAACGTGCCATCTATTTTGGTTTAAGTATAATAGATTTCGTGATAAATAAGATTTTCCGAAACGAAAATAGAGAGATTATAATTGGTTATGAAGTTAATGGTAACTTTATACGTTATTAAATAAATTTGATTTGTGCCACTTGATATGTGTTATCGGACAATAAATGTCCTTAAATGGAAACGTATGCCGTATTATTTGAGTACTAAATACTAACCGAATATTGTTTAAGTGTCAATGTAGCACCTAAATAACTATTTAAAAGAGTACTCCGAACCTAGCTTATATTCCAGATGTGAGATCATGTTAATAAATGAAGGGTACGTATCCTTCTTCTTTTGGAGAGAAAAATCATCTTATTAATATAACTTTTTTGCTTCTTTGTTGTTTCAAAGAAACCAAAAATCTTCATGTAATTAAAATATCAATAAAAGAAATGCTTGACAGATAAAATGGTTCTTTCCTTTCCTTTACTTTTTTTTTTTTCTTTTCATAAGAAAAATTAAAATTGATTGATTGATGATGTTTGCCCAACTTTACTTATGCCATACAACTTGTCACGTGTCTACCCAGAATTGTTGTGCAGCTTTTTTTATTGGCTAAATAAAATTATTCTTTTTAACTGAAGATATTATGAAAATTAAGAGGATTAATTTTAATATTTTTTTTACAATATGTTATTAATTGGCATACATAAGTACTAAATACTAAATAGTTAATTATATCATGATAGAATTATTTATGATACTAAGGCTCTGTTTGGGAGTTTTTTTAGAGGGGAGAGGAGAGGAGAGGAGAGGAAAGGGAGGGAAAGGAAGGGAAAGGAAAGGGAGGGGTTTTCCTCTCCTTTGTTTGGATGATTAAAATGAGGAAAAGGAAAGGAAAGGGAAGGAAATGTCTTATTGTAAAATATTTTTACTAGTTTACCCTTTATTATCTTTTCACTCTTTTTTTCTAATTCAATTTTTTTAATTATAAATGTAATTATTATTTATTTATTAAAAAATAAAAATTGACAATAACCGAATTCATACTCTAATTAAGTACATTTTCATAAAAAAGTAAAATTTCATAAATATTAAATTATTAATATATAATATACACTTATTGCTTCTAATGAGTCATAAAAAAATTAATATACTATATATTTTCAAAAAGAAAATAAACTGTGCATCTGAAAAATTATGCAAATTCTATTGCTTTATGGGTTGCAATTAATTAAATTAGAGTGATGATAAAAGGGATTATTTATAATTTTTTTATTAGATGGATATAATTAAAATTTTTAATTAGAAATATAAAAGAATTACAATTTAAACATAAAACTTCAACTTTTTTGCTTTCTTTTCTTATCCAACAATTCAATGGTGGCAGACAGTATGGGTAAATTAGTAAATTAATTCTCTACCCCTCCAAACCCCCCAATTTGGGGGGTTGAAATTTGTGAATGAAAAAAGGAGTGCAAGGGTCAAAGTTTAACCCTTGGTCTCCTTCCCCTTTCAAACTTAAAACTCCCAAACAAGGGAGTGGACTCTCTCATTCCTCTCCTCTCCTCTCCTTTCCCCTCCAAAAGAACTCCCAAACATACCCTAAATAATTTGTCTATTGTCATATTTTTATTGTAAAATTAGCAAAGAATAAAATGTTGTTTTTGCTCTAAAGTCTCAATAGGCAACCCTCGTTAGTCAATCCAATATCACGAGTCTCTCTTTCTTTTTTTTCTTTTTCTTTTTCCGTTTTTTCTAATGGCAATGTCATGAGCATTGAACTCTACGAAAAGATGGATGATGTCATCAATATAACTCTACAATCATCTTCTGTTTTTTGTGTGTTTTGGGGAGAGTGTTACATGGGTTCATTATTTTTCTTGAACTTGGAGCTTGCTTATTTGGGTAGAAGTCTACAAATTGATTGATACTCGTTGACGTGGTCAAACAAGAATAATATATCAAAGCATGTAAATTTCTTAATAAGCTACAATGTTCACTAAGCACGTCGCGACAAAAAAAAATAATACTTTTTTAATAAGAAAAATAATAATATTTTAATCATATATTTACAATAATAACCTAAACTTATTACACTATGAAAATAACACGAGTCTAGTCTAACATTTATATTTTAATTAAATATTCAACCTATAATGAAAACTTTGTCAACCAAATAGTTTAGTGACCATTGAATTTGTCATCTCTTGGAGTGTGTATTCGGTCACTACGAAACACGAACATTAATCTATTTAAGTTAGGACTAATTAATTAATACCGTAAATAATACAGGCATTACAAATTAAATTAATAATTTAGATAATAAGTATTGTTTACTTTTATTTAATTATATGTGTGGGCCTAATGGCTAGAATTATCCTAACTATCAATTATATTATAGTATTTGTGTTATTTGTGATATTAATGAGTGGCCTTCAGGTAAGAGCCTCAATTTGAAGCTCTAATGCTCTATTGTGTTTTAACGCTGAAACACGGTGTTTCCGCACGGTTAAAAGTAGTTCTACCACATGACCGATCATGTTAATGCTTGGATTTGAGTTTCACCCATGCTTAAATCATTGAGACTAGTAAGTGAACCGCAGATTGGTCAAATACAGTAAATTTTTCAGTTTAGTGGTCACATAGCAAACGTCTTGTCTATGTGACAATAAAAGAAATTGACGTAGCGCTAAAGTGACACAAAAATTAGGTTCTATCTGTCACTCTTTACCTTAATTTTTATAAATTTAGGAAAAATTGAGCTACAAGTCTTGCATGTGCGTTTGATGGGTGATAATTTATGTGTTACTTTTGACACCACGTAAGCTTCATCTATTGTCACATAGAAAAACTGTTTGTATGTCAATACTAAATGGACGGAGTTATGACACGGACCTAATTAAAAAAAATTCAAATTATAAAGACTCCGAAAGAAAATAAAAGATTATAAGAACTTGATTCAAAATTTATCTTACATACAATACATTTAAACTTATAATAAAAAAAAATTTGATATTAAATCTAAACTTCCAATATTTAGGTGCTCATGGTTAGTGGAATGCCGTGGGAAACTAGGAATATTTATAAATTTGTTGGGTGTTGAGATCAATGCTCATTAAACAGATATATGAAGAAATTTGTGTGCATATTTATTCTAAAGAAAAATATATATCTCAATTATTTTATTTAATATCATGAATTTTTGTATGGATGCATGCATCACACGTATGACTAATTCAAAATAATATTGTTTTTTATTCTGGTACTTAAAATAATAGTGTTTAAGACTTCTCATATTCGCCCCAAAACTGATAGTACTCCAATACTATTTTAAGAATAATATATAAGGTGTCTGACTTTATTCTTTGTTTTTTCGTCATGAGGTGACCGACTCTCGTTTCTACGAAAAGGATGGATTCAAGACTAGGTGGATATTAACACTACGTCAAAAAATTGACCCATAAAATTATATATATATATATAAATTATGGTTAATTATTTAATATATCTATACTATAAATAAAAATGATAATTAAAATTATTTATATAATTTATTTTATTAAATAAATTTATAAAATTTATGTGAAACTTANATTTATGTGAGACTTACAAAATATATAGCCTAAATCACCTTTATACTTGTTATATCAATATAACTTGTAATATTAAATAATTAGTCATAAGTTATACCTTTATTACTATGATTTATGTAAAAGAATGCAATATGCAATTTATTATATGATTTTTCAAATTGTATCAATGATACAGGAAGAAAAATTACTTAAAATCCATATTAACCCATGGATGATTCATACACAAAACTTATGTAATGATTGCGCAAAAGATAAGGCATATTTAGAAGAAGACTAGTAATTTTAAGGGTTTGATTTGGTGGTAAATACATCATAAATTTATTCAAACTAGTAAAAGTTTAAATTCTGGAACCATCTTTGAAGAGAATTTTTTTCTTGAATACATCGAGTTAATATAGAGGATGCTCCCCTAAAATTGTCTTATAAGATATTTAATCTTAATATGCAAAAAATTAGTCCAAAAAAACCATTACCATTAAAAAAAAGACAAAGAAGGCTAGCAATTATATGGCAGCAAAGGTGTTACTTTAACCCTAAAGTTTAGCATAATGATAAAAATATAATAATTTCATATAAATTAATAAACTTTCAAATCTTGGGATCAAANTCATATAAATTAATAAACTTTTAAATCTTGGGATCAAATATTATTTTTTTTAAAATGTACTAGACCAATAGGAGTAACTTTCAAATTGCAAGAAAAGAACTTAATTTTAGTATACAAAATAATTTTACTGTTAAAAAAAAAACCGCTGCTTTAAAATAGAGTTGGTACATAGCACCGACCTATAATGTAAGATAACTTTTTGCTTTTTTGGTTAGCAATCAATGTGAGCTAACTTTTAACACTCACAAAAAAGTTTTTCTAAAATTTTCTTAAATTTAGATATTTTTATATTTATGTAGTATGTTATATTATATAAAATTAGTTAATATAAAAATAATATGTATATAAATTAATTATTTTTAAATTTATTTAAGAAAATAAAATAAAATATATTTATATTCAATAAAATATAAAAAATATATATAATTGTTACGTCAGTATGATATATTCATATAATATCATAAAATCTTTTTTTATGATTTTTTTGTTTTAAATAATAAGAAAAACATACAAAGGCCTTTGGAGTTGCCAAAGCAACACGCACTTCCCAAAAGGGCGAGTACAGATTATTGCATAGTCGCGCATAGGGTTTGTAGGTAGCACTCTTCCCGTCAATAAGTTTGCATATTATACAGGCGTGTGACAGACGTCTATTTAATTTGGATAAAGTGGTAGAGGCCATGCTAAACAAAACAAGAAAAGTCACAACTCGATTTATCGCGTTCTCTCTGTCTCATTATTTCTCGATACTTAAGAAAGGCCCTCATATATCTCCCCATCATTTTCTCGCCAGGAAACAACCGCACGTCGATTCACTGTGACGCAAGACATTTTAAACGGTTCCAATCAGGTCGCTTTTGTATTTATCTAGAAAGAATGGGCGCCAATCACATGTAAATGACCCCGTCATAAGTAAAGTGCGACTTTATATCGGATTTACGTTTTTGCCACTGATTTAATTGCTTTGATTTTGACCCTCGCGAATTACATGATTCATGTTAATAAGAGTTCAAAAGTGCCACGTTTCGTTTTTAGGATACCGATGGTGGTATTCCCTTTTGACAGAATCAAGTAATGGTATTTATTACCCAGCAAAAGGCAAGTACTGCTGTACTAGCATTCATCGAGACTGATTAATATTTGTTACATACTTGACGTAAGATGTAAAAAATTTGAGTCTATTCCCCATGCTTCAAGAACGTGAACAAACAAAAAAAAAACACATGAATGTAAAACGCTTTTATTGTTCGAGCAGATGTTGTTAAAATATTTTTAGTATTATAGAATTATTTTATTTATATTTAAATATTTATTATTATAAATATTAATAAAATAATTATATAATTTATACATTATAGTTATATAGTACTAAAAAATATTTTAATAATTTTTTATAATATTGTATATATCTATTGGTAAAACATCAACTTTTAACACCATTAATTTTTTATGTCAATTTTTAGCACTCATAATAATAAACTAAAAAAAAAAATTAGTTACATGACCACAATAATGCTTAAGATATACAAATTTGAATCATATAAAAAAAAACATTTGAATGAACTAGTGTAGGTTTAATTAAACTTTAAAGCAATGTTAATTTAGATATTATTATGCATGTAAGTATATAACAATTACTAATTATTCAATATCATAATTAATATTTATATAACAAATAAAATAAAAATATATATTTTACTTAATACATATGTAGGACTAATAAAATATATAAATTAAATCATTTTAGTGATTAATTATGTATGTAATATTGAATAATTAACTTAAAAATATATTTATATATATACAAATTTAAGTAAATTTAGTTTTTTGACCTCTGCCACCCTATTATATATATATATATATATATATATATATATATATATATATATATATCAGATTACTCATAAGAAATGGTAAGAATCCACTGCTTTTGTTTCACATTTTCTCACAAATGAATGTGGGTTTTAATTAAATTAATTTTTTACGAAAATTTAAATGAATTTGATTAAAATTATAAGATATATCTTATATGTTCAACTAAGATTTACAGTAATAAAAAAATGTAATACTGAACACTAGGAATAAGTAACTACTTGTATTTTTTTTTTTTGGTACAACACTCATAGTTATTTATAGAAAATTATCATTGCACCCCATGTAAACGAACTAAGATAGCAACATATGCAAAAAGAAAAAATTAAGTAGCTTTGTTAAATTTAAATTGTGGCGATAATTTGGGATGATTTTTTATTGAACAAGAGGACAGAAAAGAAAGAACTAACACCTAGCAGGGGATACTGAACCTCGCCTGCAATTAAGCACAGCTGCACATGAAGAGGAAGATAGTTCCAGTCCACAACATCCTCCATATCCATGCATGTCCCCAACTTTGACGAATGAAAAGAATATTTTAAAGTTTTTAGGACTATAAATTAATTAATTGGTTATAAGGTGTGTAATTAGTTTCCTTTTTCGAAATCATCCTCCTTTCAATAAAGATATATTTTTTTAAAGTGATTAATATATTTCATTTAATTTAAGAACCCTTGCAATATGTTCCAATATTCACAAATCTTTTTATAATTTTTATAAAAAAAAAAAACCATAATTTAAATTTATCATAAAAAACTCTCGTACGGAAGACTTATATTTTCCTTTTAAATAATAATTAATTTGTAACTTCAATTTCTTTCCCATTAAGTGTTTGATTTAGTATTAATTATGGCAATGCGGCTACTAATCAGCTACCCTTGTGCATTGATTTATTGAGTGCACATTGATTGGCTCATATTTATTCACAAGACTAATAACTATTAAGTATTAAGTGGTGGAATTTTGACTTTATTGGTTTTATAACAAGAAAATAATATATCAGCTAGTGATGTACTTTACTACTTTAGCATCAAAGAAAGCATTCCCTTTCTAAAGGGACCCTACGTCATTTGAAAGGAGCAACGTTAATTGATATGCATCTTCCCCGGCATATGTCACTTTCTATGAGTTTTCGTGGTTGCTTCATTGGACCAGTGGTAGTAACATCCAGCACCACTTTCCCCTCCCTCTTTCTTTATTTGACAATCTATTGGAACCAATTGAATTTGGCTCTTTATCATCTCATAAGCTCATGCGCTGCATAAAGCGTAGTGATGATAAGAGGAAGGCAACAGTGATTCCCATTTTGTATACTTTTTTTTTCCAAGAATAATATGCTACATTATTTATATTCATTGTATGTTAGGGATTTTGACTATATTAAAAAAAAAAAAAANAAAAAAAAAAAAAAGACATTAGAGTACTAATATACCACAGATACAGAATAAATATCAAAGCTAGCAGGCATTAAGTTTTAAACTTGCATCATGAGAAACAATTTAAGTTTATACCCAAATGTATAATCAACTGAGATGTTGCTGATAGAAATTTATGCTCCATGTAGAAAACAAAGAAGGAGGAAACAAATGTGAAAACACAAGTATAAATAGTACAATTAATTCAGAGATATTTCAAATGTGTTAAAGTCACAAGTTCAAATTCCTAGTTCATTTTATTTCCGACTAGCAAATCAAGATCTATTTATCTAATCAATATGTAACACATATATGAATACATTACTTTGAAATTATTTATTTAGCACATATAATATGAATGAATTATGAATGACATATGAATGAATCTAATTAAAACAACATTTTGCCACATGTGTAAACACAAAGAAAGTGTGTATTTAAGGGGTTCAACTAACACACTACTCGATCATATTTAGATATTGAGTTCAATACGTGGACCACTGATTGTATCGAAGGAATAATTTTGGGACACTACTTACCATTAATGCGAATAATAATCTGATTCATTAAGGAAAGTATCAGAACCGATGATAATGACTACCGACCAGATATTTAAACAAGATCCCTCTTACCCCTTTTCCTAATACTAATTAACATTTTTGAGTTTTTGTGATTCTTATCTGCATTTGCCATTAGGGAAACTGTTCAAATCTATCCTAACAAGCCATTCGCCACATATTTGCTTTTTTTAGGCACAGGTTCATGCTAGTGCAATCAATTTTTGAAAATAATAATAATGTATTTATGGTGCAGTCTCTTATTTGGTGGGATGGTATTTTGGAATATTAACTTCGAGATATTAGGAACATTAGACCCGTCAACTCAAAGAGGTTCACCAATGGATCAGGGCAGAAGCTTACGGGAATTATAGGAATCCAAATTGTTTACGTTAATTGTTAAATTGAAATTAGCACATACTCATAATGCATACTTTATATTCATGATTCTCTCTTTTTTTTTGGTATACTTTCTATTCATAATTTGAATATACTGGTCGGCTTCATATGGATTGTACCTATTACTAGTTTAATACACTACGGTTTTTTTTTTTAAAAAAAAAATTATATTATGAACTTATACATATTTAACTTTACGGAGATTTTATGTTACATATGAATATATGACATATCATACTGATATGATAAATATCTATCATCAATACGTAATTTTTAAGTATATGAGAAGAAAACACTATATCACAAGCATTTAACGAAAACAATAATGAGGATAAGTCTCGCAATAGTAAGAAACCCTAACTTTATGGATAACTGAATAACTGTATATTTACAAAAAGAAAAATAAAACTTTATATTTTAAGTATTACATTGCAATTTTACATATAGTTTTGAGATGTTAAAAAGTGTATTTTAATTACATGTTAAATATTTATAAAAAGAACATCCAATAAAAACTATATTTTAACTGTGAATTGATCTAAAACATAAATAAAATTCTTATTTAACATTGATTCATTTCAAATATTATATATGCACAATGCCTTTAGTTATTATAATGAGTAAATTTCAAGGGAAATAAAAATAATGAAGATGTAAGAATCAATTTCAGTGAATAGGGATAGAAAATTTTAATTGTTATTTCATATTGTATTAACCTCCATTATTTTTAATAGTAATTATAATATTACTTGAAATTATTTATAACAACTTAATAGTCTTTTTAGCATAACTAAAATAGTTAATGATATGATAATTAGTAATATTTAATATTTCACCCTCTTTTATCTCTTATATATTCGTAGCAAATTATTTTGCTTCTTTTTGTTTTGTTTTGTTTGGTAACTCAAGAATCTAACCTAAACCTTTGGATAGAGTCAGACTTACCAAACTTGTGGTGAGTCATCCTTATTCTAAATGTCTCATTGTCAAAGCACTCATAGATGTAATTTTGTGTGCAGAGCACTTTAAGACCCTCATTTTGTCAATGAAGAGTCTCGAATACAAGACTCTCTTCTTATAAGGAAAGTCTTGTGACCAACTGATTTAGAGCCTAATTGACAATTCTTTTGCTTCTTAATGCATTGTTTATATTTCCCCTAAAAAAAAATTCATAACATTTGATACATCATTAAAAAATTATTGTTAGTAATAATAATAAAAATAAGATATTAAATACAAATATATATTTTTTTAATGAAAAATTATCAAAACTTTATAGTATTTTCATGTGACCTACAATTGGAATCTACAACTTAGGCTTCCATGTTTTAGAGAGATTTCTCGTGCTGCCCAATTGTTCGTTTTTGGTGGTGTTGTATAAAACCTAGATCTGGGTTATATTATCTCTGACTTTGGGTCGTTTACAGGTACTCCTCAACAAAGAAGCTTTGTTCGTTCATAGTAAGCAACTCGATTACAGATTTCAGTATTGAATCGCATATAAATTCATAACTCATAAGTACCATTTTATTATATTTAAATGATTTGTTTAGAGCTTTTAAGTTAAAAAAAATCTAAACATCGGATCACATTGCTCTGTTTTTACCCATCTTGAACTTATAACATATAATAAGAATACAACATTGTTTTTCAGCCAAAAATAAAGAAAAAGAATACAACATTTTTTATGCTATTTAACATCCTAGCATAATCTCATGCTAAGGCCTAAACTGGAAACTAATTTGGAAATCTGAGTTGCACTATGGTACTAAGAGCTAAGATCCTGCTACGACTGAAAAGTGGAGAAGAGAAAACGAAAGTCATTGTGATTCTGGTGTTCTTAAGCAGCCTCCAGGAAGAAGGAACTTAAATTTATCTGCATTCTCTATCAAATAAGCAGGAAGATGAACAGCAGAAGATGAACGGGGTATTGACCCCATCTTTTTAATCAACTCCTGGAATGAATATTCTTCAGGGAGCATATCAAAAAGATCATCTCCCTTGCAAATAAGCTTCTGAATCCTTGAATGGCTTAGAAAATTTTTCCACCGGACACGGTCTGCATGGCTATAAGCAGTCATTTTGAACACAAACTCTTGAATATGCCGGAAGCAAAAGCTGCAGTGCCATCCTGCATCAGAGAATATGAGATCAGCTTGACGTGAATGCTTATAACGCGTTCTGGGACCATAGACGTGGGCTGTGGCGCGCCAGCTGCTGTAGTCCACAGGGAACTCGAATGAGTACATGTAGTGCCTCAATTCCAGATGTGTTATAGGAGGAATCCCATCACACCACTGCAGAAGTTTCAAAGTATGAGGGCTTGGAATCTCGTCTGCATCTGACATGAGAAGAATATCACCAGAGAAAATTCCAGCACGGTGTAATAATCCATTCATGGATGCACGTTGTTCTGACTCAAGTACAAATGGGTCTTGATATGATCCAGGGGTAGCAATGCGGCCAGAGAACACATCATGGACAATCTTATGTTCAGCAAAGGCAAATTTGTCCTTGTTTGAGGCAAAGAAAAGAGGTTTTGGAATGCCTGTAAAAGTAGTATTTGACTCGAGGATCACAAATTTGGACACATAAGGATAAAGTTCACGCAATCTAATCTCTAGTATGTCTAACTCATTGCTGAATATGATGCCATCAAAAATGCGGCGAGGCTGGGAGCGAAGAGACCAGCCATGGAGATGGCAGAGGTGGTCCATAGAGATATTTTCTGCATAGTAGTGAGGTATACGTATGAAGGCGCTAGGGGGATTGTCCCAAAGGGGTCGAAAGAAATAGGAAATCTTTTGGCCATTGATATAAAGTCCAATTATACAAATTGGCACCAGTAATAGAAGTAAGACTTTGAGGAATTTAGGAGGTTGCCGTCTAGAGGTGAGGCGAGGTCGGATAGCCATGCCTTGAAGGGGAATTCTATATGAATAGAACTGATTAACATGTTTGCCCCAATATAACAACCAAAAATATCATGATCACCTGTAACAGTTTCAATGAAATGGACAAGAGACCAAAAATATCATGATCATGATCACCTGCAACAGTTTCAACGAAATGGATAAGAGACTAGAACAGAAAACAAACATTGTTCCAAGAGGCACACAAATAGTACAAGCTATTCAGGCATAAGAACAGTGTATATCTTTGTCATAGAAAACTGACTTGATCCTCTTAACCTGAGGACTCACAGATACAAACAAGTTTCTGACCCTGGAAAACAGAGTTCATCAACAGCAATCTTGGCCAGAATTATATTAAAAAGAGCAATCATAATTGAAACACATATGCCGCTAATTACATCTAAAACTTCCTCTAAAATTGCAAACACTTTAATTAACCAAACTTTTGGCACAACATTGTGCAGGAAATAAAGTTTATCGTGAAACCTAATTGCATTAAGAAATACACAAGATTTTAACAAGAACAAATGATAAATACAGAATAAGCAATGAGGTTTGAACCTAATTGATGGTTCATGCATAAATGACATACCAATCAGCAAAAGCAAAAGTCCCGGCTGTCACATTCATCTAAATTATGGAAAACTGGAAAAAGATGGAAGGAGTGTTAAGGGAATGGGAATGATAGAGACATTTTAAGAAGTTATTTCCTATCATGGAACAAAAGATCCAAGTTTTGAAAAGAAATAATAAAGCTTGATCAATTAATCCCACAGTTAAGTCCTTAGATGCCTCTTCATGAAATGTCCAATGTGACGAAAATAATGAAGCAACTGAAGATTATATGCTAACAAAGTAGGCAGGATAACTTATGCAACTAACTTTAGGGCAGAGATTGTATTGATTGTGTATATGAGCCCCTTCATCATCAAAGGAGACCAGGGCTTTGAGTTCTTTTGAGAAAGCTGTGCATAGGAGGAAAGGACATTCAAATTCATAATAAGAGAGAACTTTCAAACACACAAGTTGTGGAATTGCAAGAGTCTTTTATCTTGGATCGTGGTTTGTTTGATTAAAGGTTCATCTTTAATCTTGTTTGACCAGGATTCTCTCATTGTCATTAATGAACTTGACAATGTCATGTTACCCCCCTAACATTAAAGGATCCTGGTCCGATAAAAATATCTTCTTCTTCTTCACCATCATCATCATTATTATCTTCCCCTACCCCCTTTTCCTAGCAGGGTTGTCTATTTCGCATTTGCAATTTTGGCCTTGAAAAGATACTCAGCAAGCGAACTCTGCTTATCTAAAATTTAATTCCCCAACAAAGAAATAAAAAAGAAAAATCAGAGGGACGAGAACACAGCTCTCACCTCCATTTCTATTTGGGTAATTTTCACTTCATCTATTTATGCTTGCATCTTTCCAAACGCCTCAAAAACAAAAAACAAATGTTTCCGCGCCGAACTTACAAAAATGGCAACAAAATTTTACCCTTCATTTGTCTTTCCTTCAGAACCCAGCATTAAAGAAACCGGCTGAAGCACAAGAGTTTTTTTTTTTTTTATAAAAAAGAAAAAACAAATGAATTTCCTTCTGATTTCAGGGAGGAAACTCTCTCGCACACCAAAATGAAAATAAACAATATGAATCAACAGAAATAGCGACGAACAGGATCAAATCCAGCGAATTAGAGAAGCACATAGAAAAGTCAAACAGTTATTTTATGAGCGTAGAAATTATCAAAAATAGTAATGTTACCTTAATGAACTCCCAGAAGCTGAGGAATTGACTTTTGGTGAACACGTTCCGGTTAGGTTCTTACCCGTGCCTCTCCATTTATTCTCCACCTCGAAGGCGATTGAGGACCAAGAGAACCTAGGAGAGTAATAAGTGAGGGTTAACATTGTCCACGGCTATAAGATTTCGCCCAAAGAGCCAATAGAAACGCAGCGAGTTTATCTATGTTTCAACTTAAGGAACGCCGTAGCTCATTCATTGGTAGATGAGAGTTTGTAATTTTTCCCCACTTATTCTCTCTTCGAAATTTGCGGGAGTGACGTGGCCCTCTTTGCATACTATGTTGACGATGGAACGACACGATTTCGGACTGTGAAATGACGGATGTGCCCCTCAATAGTTGACTCTTCCGTCAGACAGCACGCCGACCCGCCACTTCCTTGATAGTTGATATGCTAATGCAGTGAGTTCGGATAAATCTTCGGTAATAATGGGTGTGTTTGATTTCAATTTTTTAAAATTATTTTTTTTGTTTTTTTAAAAAAATAAAATAAAAAACTTATTTGATAAAACTATTTTTATTGGAGAAAAGTGTTCATACCAAAGATGAACTTGACATCCTCTCACAAGAAAATGTCTTTTAAATTACAGAAAAGACAATTCTCCCTGCAAGTTTGCTTTGTCATGTCAATCAATAAAAGTCAAGGCCAAACCTTTTCGTATGTTGGGTTATATTTACCAAAACCAGTCTTCAGTCATGGACAACTATATGTAGCTTTCTCAAGGGTTCGAACAAGGAGCGGCCTCAAAGTTTTGGCTATCGATACAAATGGGAGTTCTACAACAAGGACCATAAATGTTGTCTACAAAGAGGTGTTCAACAAAATCACACAAAAAGGTACACCATAACTTAATTAAATCATGTCCGTTAATACACATACAAACACAATATATTTGATATCATACATTATAATTATACCAATATTGCAATTCCAGTGTCAAAGCAAGTTCATGGGAACTTAGACGTAGACTCTGACAGCAACAATCCCAATTATACATTATAGGTAATTACATTACAGTTTTCTCTTCTTCTTGCATTAGTTGAATGCATTGTTAACTTACCTATGGATTCATGATTGATGCTTGGAATATATTGCATTATCATTCAAAGGATGAAATTCGTATTTTATATATTATATACGGTTGATTTATATAATTTATGATTCCATGATCACCAATAATTCATCCCACATCTACTTCCCGAGTCCCTCCCGTAGCGGCCCGCGCATTGCGCGGGAATAGTACTAGTTATTCTAAAAACAAGAAAACAAAAACAAGAGATGACTGTTTTTGTTCCTCAAATAAGTAAAAGGCAAAAAATATATTATTTTTATTAATGACACAATGATAATTATCAAATAAATTTTTATATACTTTTGTTTTGTAGAACAATTTTTAAATATAGTTTTCAAAAACAATTTTTAAAAACAAAAAAATAAAAATAGAATCAAACAAACCAATTATGTCTTCCTTTGATTTCATTCCTTATGATACGAATTTGATGTTGAATGAAATATATAAATATTTTTACTCGTTGAAAACAAAATGTCATACAATTTGATAAATGATGAAAGGAAAAAATACATCAGGCAGAAAAAATTGACAAACACAAAATTATCTTAAACTTTAAATAAAAGTTTATTTTAGTTTTTTTTATTACAATTTTAAATTCTAACACAATATCTATAAGTAGTGACGAAGAACTCAATACTACTCAACTTTAGTTTTGTGTTTTAACTATAATTTTATACGTAAGTTTAGATGTTTGCTAAAACTAATACTTATTTAGATTAAAATTTTCAAAACATATAGTATTATTTTTTAATATGACATTTTTATTTTGTTACAACATAAGCCAAGACATAACTAATTTATGAAACTCTTAAAAAGGTCGAGGTTTCATATTTGAATCCCACACTCTTATATTCATAATTAAAAATTTTAACTATATTTATTTAATAACAAATTAACAACCATAATAATAACAGCCGAATCATACTAATATATAATTTAGTTCGTATTTCAAAGCAGTTGGAGTTGTTTATCATGCGAATCTAATTAAATATACCATTTGAATCTACATATATATACTTTTTTATAACGAATGAATTTGGATTTTGGAGCACTAGTATTAACTACGGAATAATTTCACGAATCATGGTACGGGGAAGACTTTTACTGTTGTGTAATATCTGATGGTCCCCACCACAAATTAACAGTGCTCCACGCCCAATAGCATTTTCCCTGATTTTGTAACAAGCGTATTCTTAAGAGAATACTTTTTTTGGTATTACAAGACAAAAGAGAGAAAAAAACTATAACTTAAAAAAAAGCTATAGACAAACTATTTGATAATAATATAAGAGAAAGCTCTAGGATGGGATGCTGAATCACTTCTCAACTCACTTGCTCTCTTAAACCATGCTTAGCTAAACAATATATAACTTGATTAGTCTCGCGCAACACATAAGTAATAGACACTTGCCAACTTCTACCCAACCGAATTCGGATATCACTAATTAAGCAAACATACTTATGAAGGCTACACTCTGCATCCTTCACCAATTTCACTGCTTCAAAAGAATCGGTTTCGCAAATAAGGTGCACCACCCCACGATCCCAACACTAGCAAAGGCCATTCCTGATGGCCATTAGCTCGGCTTTTAAATTTGTGCCAACACCTATAAACCCAAAAAATCCCCCTTGCCAACTCGCTTGCGAGTCCCATGAGGACACCTTCAACACCTGTGTTTCCTGGGTTTCCAAAACTGTTGTCATCCACGTTTAATTTCATCACACCCAAATGAGGAACTTGCCATGAGACCCACCTCACCATTCTAGATAGCTTTTCTGTATAAAGAAGAAAAACTAAAGAGCAAGTTTGCACCATAGCCTGAATCTTATGAACCACAGACATTAACGGCGTCGACACTCCCTCCATCACCTCTTCATTTCTAACACGCCAGATCCACCACAAAACACAGAAAAATAATAATATGCTTTTGAGAGATGGCTCCTCTTGAGGGAAGATTATTAGAAATCCAAACTTCAGAATCTTGGACCCATAAATTATCTTCAGCACCAAAGCCAAAAAAAAGCCACACCTGGCGAGGACCACACAGTCACACAAGCAGTGAATGATATTTTCTTCACCCACCATGCACCTGGTACAATTCATATTCTGAGAGAGATGGCGGCGCCGATATCTAAATGCATTAGTGGATATAGCTTCATGAAGCACTAGCCAAACTAACAATTTCACCTTCTCTTGAGCCCCCATCTTCCAAACCCAAAGCCACCCATGATTACTGATATAACGTAGATGTTGATCATGTTATATAACGTAAAAAAATACTTGATATGATGATTTAACCGAAAAAGTCTCAAGATAGAAGAGTATGGGCATATCAACACCCGGACATTTCATTAAATTAAGAGAGAGAAAAATAAATAATAGGGTAAAGCAAGAAGAAATTGATAAAACTTTTACCCTTATTTAACTGCACCTATCTAAAAAGAAACTGCACTCAACTATCTATTTATTATTATATTTCAGGAGTTAAGGACAAAGTTCTCAATTTTTTATAATACTGATATAAAAATAATAATTTTGTTTATACAAATGGTTAAAATATTAATGTTATGATTTTGTTTAAGAAGATGCTATTTTCACATCTTAATTTACTAATGCCACACTTTTTAATGTCTAAATATAATATAAATTAAATTACCATCATTCAAAAATAATTTTTTTAAAAAATTTAACTAATCATAATATTATTTTTAACTCTTATTAGTTTTAGCTTTATTTTTTAATTAGAAAGAAAATATATGATAAATTAATTTTAAAAAAATCATGTTTGAATGAGGTTAATTAATTTAATCTATATTATATTTAGACATTTAAAAAGATGTGGTATTAATAAACTAAAATGTGAAAATAGTACCTCTTTTTTGTTTATAAAAAAACTAATTAAATCAAAATTTAAACATTAATATTCTTAAATTAATTAAATATTTAATATATAAAAAGTAAATTTCAAGAAAGAAATTGTAAAGAAAAAAAAAAGAAGCCAGTATTATTTATGCAGACAATTTAAACAAGAAGAACGTAAAGTCGAATTGCTTTGGTCATTCGGTGGATTATGTCGTTAAAAAATTATTTGTTATTGCGTCTCATTTTGTATATACGTTTTAATTTATTGTTTGATAGATCAATTTGGAAGTTCACAGAAATTCATTATCTTCCTGCATGTTTTCTCCAATTCTTCTGACTTTTTGACAGATAGAAAAAGGATTGATCTGTAAAACAATGTCATTGCCTGTTAATTGTGTCCAGTTCCTCCCTAATTAAACAATAATTCTATATCGAGCTTTGTGTAGAACAACTCGAACAGAAAAAAGACTCTGTAAAAGCAAGGATCTTCTTCTATATATGACTATGCGCGCAGTGCATTACATAATTCTAACATCTAACCGTTAAAACATTCAAATAAACCATAAGATAAGCTTCAAATACTATTTAGGTTTAGATATATTAGAACGTAACATTCCTTCGTTGTTCTCCTACTAGTACTATAGCAACATACTATTCCATTTCTTATACAAACTATTCAAATTGTTCTACACAAAGCTCGATATATATAGAATTCAGATACAGTTAACAAAAGAGAACTCAAATGGGTCTGCAAAAAAGGAAGCAGCTAGCAGGGATTGCAATCATCCGCTGGTCTTCACCAATTTGAGACGTTGCACGCACTCAACGAAACTTCTGCAGAACCACACAATTTCCCAATACTAATTAGAATTTATGCAAGATAATATAGAATGAGGCTGGAATAAAGTATAAACTAATTGAATTTTGAAGTTACAGTTATAACATGCACTAGTACTTGCCTCCATGGCACATCTTCAGCAAGCAGCCAATCACCTTCTTTGTCCTGATATGCGAGCTTATAGCTGTTTGAATACTGTTGATAACCTGTTTCAACACAGAAATGTGTTAATCCCTGACCTCATTATTTAACCTTCCTTTGGAGCTTGGAAGAAACAAATTTCCGAGATATATATGTATATATAGCTTATATTTACATTTTCCGAACATGTCCAACAAGGTTTCCTTAAGCGACTCGAAAGAACGGTGCAAGCTAAGGTCAATCTTTCGTGCAATTCCTACTCCCTCCATCTTCACCTTCACGTACAGGGTATTATTTGATCCTCTGAGGTTATCAGAGCCACTGCGATTAACCATCACCATTCGATCACTCCCTGCAATTTGAACACAATAGTTATCCCGGCGAAGTTTCTTTCTCCAGGAATTTACTGGTGGCCAACCTACCACTGCTTCTACATCATCCCCATCGTTCCTATTTAATTAAACACTAGCAGTTATATATATGGTCACCCAATGAAACAAAAAAAAAAACGTCATAAAAGAGAAAAAGACAGAATTGAAGAGAAGGAACGAACTTGGCTACGGTAGAGCAGTTGCTCTGGTGGCCGTGATCGTCATTTGGGTGGCAAGGTGTTAATGGGAGCAGAGGAAGAGTAGTGGGAAGCAGAGCCTGTGTGTTACGATGCTCAAAGTTGAAGACTTGGCTAAAACCACGTTTATTGGTGACGGTAGAATTAGAATTATGGTTCCAAGGGAAGGAACCCAAGAGGTTCATAGCATCGTAAGCATAAGAATTGAGGTCAAGGGTGGGTTTGGTAGGAATAGGATTGCTTGGGAGAGCGAGACCCAGTTGGAGCTCCATGTAATGGAAGTGAAGTGAGTAGTAATATGATTGTATCCAACAAGAAGAGAACAAAAATTGCTGAAATATATAAAAACTGCAAGTTGCAACTTGTAAAAGACAGGGAGTATATATGTACTGGAGTTCTAAGACTTTGGTTTAATCAAAGAGATCTGGGTTTCTTGGAGAAGAGGGCTTTTGGAGAGAGAGAGAGAGAGAGTGGGAATCGCATTCCCAGGCAGTATTATGTTAATGTGTATTGAGAGTTGAGAGAGACAGGGGATTAGGGTAGGAGAGGGCGGGCCGGGCAGGTACGAGACAAGGTGTTGGGAACAAAGGCAAAGGTGTCCGTATCATTGCTTGCCTTTTTGCCGACCCAATTGCCTGCTTGCTCCTTTCTTCATTGTTTTCTGAACCCCCAGCAACCAGTATCTGTTTAAACCCTCACTCACGCGCATTCAACTCCACCTAGTTCACACTCTTCTTTTCTCTTTAATTAACAATTAATTGACCCCCAAACACATTTATTTCTCCCCCTTTTCTCAATTATTANTGAGAGAGACAGGGGATTAGGGTAGGAGAGGGCGGGCCGGGCGGGTACGAGACAAGGTGTTGGGAACAAAGGCAAAGCTGTCCGTATCATTGCTTGCCTTTTTGCCGACCCAATTGCCTGCTTGCTCCTTTCTTCATTGTTTTCTGAACCCCCAGCAACCAGTATCTGTTTAAACCCTCACTCACGCGCATTCAACTCCACCTAGTTCACACTCTTCTTTTCTCTTTAATTAACAATTAATTGACCCCCAAACACATTTATTTCTCCCCCTTTTCTCAATTATTATGAAATTTAAATTACATATTTCTTTTTAATGAGACCTTAACTCAAGAATTTTTTTTTTTTTTAATTTATGAATAGAATNATTTTTTTTTTTAAATTTATGAATAGAATAGAGCACTAAAAGAGTAGGCACCCATGGGAGAATCCAAAAGAATGAGAAGACAGAGCGGTGCCAATATACTAATAATACACCTTTATAAATTATTTACATAAAAATATAGTTTACAAATTATTTATTTAAAAGGAGTAATTTTAAATATTTTATTATTTTTTAAATGGAAGTGAAACATGCTATACCTAAATAAAATATGTATAAACTAAACACGTTAAAAAACATTTGAATCAATCGCGTGTTTACTATTTACAAGAGAATACTTAAAAAAAATATGAAACTAAACACGCTTTAAAATTTTAAAGCGTGTTTACTTTTAACATGCTTTAGGAGGTAAAACATGACGTTTTACCTCCTCAAGCATGTTCAAAGTGAACACGCTTTATAACCTTTATGCATAAATGATTAGGAATGACAAGGAAGGTGAAAAAGAGATCAAATAAGAATAAAATAAAATGAAAATGTTTTCATTTTCACTTTCTTTTTAATATTTGGTAACGAGGGTAAGAAAAAATATTCCATTTTCAATCATTTCTTTATTTTCATATACATTTAAGAGTAAAATAATTTGCTTCTAACCCATTTTCTATCATTAATTCCACTTTCATCAATTTGTGGAATATCAAATTAAGAGAGGATATTCCGCATATAGAAAGAGAAAAAGATGGACACCAGACCAGAAGATGCAAACAGAAGGAATCAAAATTTTAGGACAATATAAATTCCACTTGCATATATCTAATTCTCTGATTGTATATATATATATAACCTATAAAAAGTTTGTCTTGATAAACACTATAAAATGTATTAACTTTGAACACACTTTAGACCTTAAAGCATGTTTAGTTTTACGTTTTTTTAAGTCTTCTCTCATGAATAGTAAATACGTGATTGGTTTAAATGTTTTATAGCGTGTTTAGTTTATATATATTTTACTTGTGTATAACGTGTTTTGTTTTCGTTTAAAAAATAATAAAATATTTAAAACTGTCATTTTTAAGTAAATCATTTGAAAACTGCTCATTTCATGTAAATAATTTACAAAAATATATTATTGATGTCAATTTGCCCCAAGTCTCTTCCTCCACATATTTTAGCAAGTGAAAAGTTTAATATATAGGTTTAATTGAAAGAGGAGCATGACACGCACGTAGGAGAAATGAGAGTGAAATTAGGCTAATTAGTCTTACCTAGGTGACTTCATTTTGGGGACACTTTGTGGAAGCATATCTAACTAAGGGAGCTATACTTCCCATTTGGGTTACAGAAATTGCCGTCAAAGCCTAAGAACTGGGTGGTATCATCCTTCATACCATTTCCCTCGCCTTGGTTTGAAATTTTCTTTCAATTATTTATGTCAAAAGAAAAATAATAATTTGGATTGAAAGTTGAAGAGTTTGACAAAGAAAAACAATTGGAGCATGATTTGATTTGACCTTAGGTGCAAGAGCTTATCTCAAAGATTCCAACAATAGCTTGTAGCAATAAGATCATTAATATCATCATGATTTAAACAAAAACTACGGGTGGTTCTTTCGTAGTTCATATCATATCAATGCTAAGCTAAGTAGATTCCTTGAGAACTTTTATGCTAGATATCTGACAGTTTTATTGTTTTAATCGGAGACCGTATCTTAATGTAATTATTAGATAAAATGTCTCTTTTCCACGTGTTTGTATCAAAATCAGACAGAAACACAGAAATCAATAAAAGATGGACAAAGGGAACCAACAACATATTATGTTTCAAATTGGCCATATCTATACCAAAATGATAATAGAAACACTAATACACAACAAACTAACAAAACATATGTTCCCTATGTGCTTTCCTTTTGTTTTTGGTTATGGTTTTGTTTGGTGATTAACTTAAGGGATGGTTATGCTATCCATCTTCTTACATAGGGAAGTACTATTACTCTATTTTCTTTGGGTAAAATTTTGAGTAGAATATAGTGAGATTTACAGTAAAATTTTAGTGTCGTTACAAAGTAAAAATTTTAAAAGATTGAGTCATTTAATATATATTAAAACACACTATTTTTTTTATAAAATATTAAAACGGCATAATATTAAAAAAATATGTCAAAAAATAAATTTCAAAAAATTTATTTTTAATACATTTTCTTATATTATGTTGTTATTGTATTTTATAAAAAATTATATATTTTGACACATATTAAATGATTCAATTTTTTGAAATCTTCACAACAACATTAAAATTATTAAATGAATTACACTCAAATTTATCCCACCAAAGTGGAATGGCATAATGCTCACCTTAATTTAATTATATAACAAAAACCATAGATTCAATAATAGTGTTGTTTTGTGGTCTTTGTTTTGCCTACGCAATAAGGCAGAGTCCCAACAACTCAAACTTGAAAACACTGCCCCCTTTACCCGAATCACAAAGTCACACTAACAGTTGTTGTCAGTGATTGTTGCTGGAATAATAAGACGGAAAGAAGAAGAAGACCACGTGTATTCCACGTGACCCCCAACAAGCACACGAGGTATCTGGGCCGGTGAACCCGCACGGTTTTGTTCGTCATATATGATTTAAAATACGATGATGAGACCCATGCGGCTTCGCTGGTTCGAACCCATGTGTCCAAATGGTCCAACCCAAAAGGTGGACCACTTTTTGGACCCGTAATTTGCATCTGGGTTTTGGCTTGGGTGGTCTGAAATTGCAGAGAAGTTTCATCTTCTGTTTTTGTGTGGTTGCTGATATGTGCTGTCTCGACGAGTCTATATAGTAGGTGAGGACCTCTATGGTTTATAGGTTGTAGAGTGGTTCAACCTCTGTCTCTTTTGGGTGAGGTACAACTTTTGGGTTTGTCTTTAATTTGCAGCTTCATGCATTGTTTTCTTGTGGGCTCTCTTGTATTAATTTAGAACGTCAAATAACGAGCACTATCAGTGTCAATCAGTCAATGTAAGCAACTAGCTAAGAGCGTCAATTAGTATTCATTAACTTGCTACTGGGTACCTATATTTTTTTTGCTGGACCCTATGGAGTAATTAATTGATTGGTTTGGGAGGTGGGTGGCAGTGACTGAAATTTCAGAAAGCAAAACTTTATTTTGAGACATATAGTACTGCAGTACAGAGAGAGTAGGGAATAGTAGGGGGAGTGCTTTGCCAAATAGTAATTCCAATTTGTGGTGGTTATGACTTTGTGATCGTATTGTCGGATTTGGGTTTTGAACGAGTGGAATTTAGGTAAAATGACTTAAAAAAATATGATTTTGTAAAGTATTTACATAGATAATTTGAATTTTTTTTTATCAATTTAAGATATTTTTTTATTAAATTATTAATAAATACATAAAAAAAAAGAAATTTCACTATTTTGTAAATAGTCATAAGGTGACTTTACTTGACTCATATTATTCTCGTCTCTTAAATAAAATAATAAAAAGTATATTATTTATAAAATACTGTATTTTAGTAAATAATCTTCTAAATTACATTTTGTTAGTAAATTTAGCTGGAATTTGCCTTGATGATAAGCAATTGTGAGATACTGTCCCACACCACAAATATAGCCTTAAAGAATAGTTTGGGTGGCAAATTCTATCTGTTAAGTTGGTGTCTCAGTCACTGTATCTGTATGTTTATATCTCAGATTCTGAAGTCTCTTGGTTTTGGAAGTTGGTGTACAAGTTGCAACACACGTGAGAAGGTGACATAGAATAGGCCAGGCAAATTATTATACTGTTGGCTACGCATTGCCAATAATAGCCGCGGTGATGAATGGGGTGAGTGATGAATGAACAGATAATTCAGAATAGCAATCTCTATCTGTTTGATTGATATTTCAGACTCTGCAATGGTAAATGAAGCTGAGTAAGGAGAAGTCAGCACCTGCATCAAGATTGCTATAAAATCNACTGATATTATTATTCAATATAATCATTTTCTGCAAATTCTTTTCCTCTCTCTCTCTCTTGTTCTCAATCTTCCTCTTCGAAGAACTTCCTCTGTTCAACTCTGATTTCAAGGCACACAAAAGGGTAACTCACATTAGCTCCTGTCTTGATAAATTTGGAAGATTTACAATATGATTGGTTAAATTGTTCTTTTCGAAAAAGCTAATTATATGCTCTTACAAATTTTAAAAAAGAATGAATTTATAAGCTTTTTCTAAAGAAAAAACATAATTTAGCATCAATATGTAAGAGGTACAGTAATATGACCCAGAAATAGAATAAAGCTAGAGACAAGAGGGCAATATGACAATTTGTGTCGCACGTGTTGTTGCCTTCAGTTTTGTTATCTGGCTGGGCTGGGGAAGGGCCCAGTTCAAGAAATAAATTAAGCCCACATCGCTTTATTTATGGACCACTGCATGCTGGTAATTTTTGATTGGAGGCCAACTAGCAAAAAAACTGTTTTTGTTCTGAGCCCGATCTTGTAGACCTGCTCATGTGTTTTCGTTTTTCTATTCTGGTTAATGAATTTTCACAGCAAAATAATAATAATAAGAGAGATGAGATATAATGCATTATGCATCCTTGCCTAAAGTGCCTTTGTAGTCCAGGTTTGGGGGGAGTCCATTTTTGCTTTAAACTTTAAAGGCTCTCTGTTATTTTTTTCTCCTTTCTTTGTGTAAGAAATATGGATATGAAACAATATCTTACTATTTGCCGTGTATTTATGTAGACATGTGCTCATAGTGGGCAGATGATCCTTTTTGATTTTTTTTAGGCCAAATTGAAAAAAGTTAGCATTGAATATTGATTCAATTTTAAGCCCTTTATATACGAGAACTAATTAAAACAAAGAATAGATTCTGCCGACACGGGCTCAGTTCTGAAGTGTAGACACTGGATCTTCGTACTTGAAAAGAAAGAGGCACAGTGATAAGATCTTCAGATTCTTGAGATTGATCCCAAGTGGGATGCAAGAAGCCAAGGAAGATGTATGCAAAACCACTTTGCATGCAGTAGGTGGGGTTTGATGGGAGAATGATTGGGGGGTAACTTTCACTTTGCAAAGAAAAGTTTCTATGTGATTTGCAGGGGAATAACAAAAGGTGGAATATTGTAATATCATTGTGAAAATTATGAGAAAGGCAGAGGAATCGCAATCTTATCAGGCCCTCCTCCTCCTCTATACATGCATGCCAGCTTAAAAGTGTCTTCAAGGTACGTACACTCTGAAATCTGTGTTTGGATTAGTGCAACATTAGATGATTGTCCTTCCAAACAATTGATATAAATCAAAAGTTATATTGCACTAGTTGTTCTACCTTTTTTTTACTTGTATATATAATATAATTTTAAGTAATTTGATTTGTGCTTTCGGCTTTTACATATGGAGATAGATGAATTAGATAGCTTATTTTATCTATACAAATGGACATAAAAAATCTAATGATGTTTAGGGATCAATCATAATCAAATCTAAAGAGATAAAAAGGAGTTTGTCATTTCCTTCCCCTAAATTCTATGGTCTTTACTTTCTTGCACGGAGGAGACATTAGATAGTGGAAAACTTTACATGAAGCAATAATCTTGCCAGATTTGGCGAAAACAAAAAGTAGTCTTGCCAGACTGTCAAAAGACTCGCCCAGTTAAATAGGGATCAGTAGATCACACCTTCAACTTTCACTGACTAAGAGGAGTGATTCAAATTTGGATTCACTTCGCGTGAGCATCAAGTGCTTTGTGATTAGTAATGTACTTTGCCCACCAAAGGAATCATAGAAATGAGCACCTTTCATATTTGATAATACTAAGTTGATTACTTACAATTAATGATGAGCAGGATTGATTATTTGCCGCACTGAAAATTAATCGACCATCCGAGGTGGCAGTTATTCGAATGAGGCCCGTGTGATAAGTTTTGGTAGTCGCCTAAAAATCTAGTTGGGGTTCAATGCTCGAGTAATACATCTCCCTTATTGGGAAGTCAAATAAGATACGTGTGCCTACTGCCCTACCTATGCCAATTTTTTCTAGCAAAAAAAAAAATAAAATCAAAATCTAATGATAGGTCTTGAAAAAGAGAAGCCAAGTTTAGCTTGATTTGNAAAAAAAAAAAAAAAAAACACAATCTCTAAAAGATGGGGCTTGAAAAAGAGAAGCCAAGTTTAGCTTGACTTGATCGTATTTTGGTTGGCTCACAGCATGCATTTTTTTTTGGCTCTAGCTTGACTTGAGTTAAGCTCACCAGCTATGTGATTTGTTTCTCAACTTGTAATCATGGTAAGTATATATGAGCTAAAATGACCAAACAAGCTCAAAATTAGCTCAAATTTATTCAATAGTTTGATTATTTGGCTTTAACTTTACTCATTTAATAAATGTTTAATTACAAATTTGGTCTCTCTATTTTAATCAATAGTTCATTTTTAAAGAAGAGGACCAAAACGTTCAAATAGTTAAAATAAGGGACTAAAATTATAATTAAACCTTTAATAAATGAGTCATATTATTCAATTCAAGCTTGGCTCAAGAGCTTAGCTTATAAGCTATTATCAAGTCAAGCCACGAGCAGCTCGCGAGCTCGGCTTCTAATTCCACCCCCAACTAAAAGCAAGAAACCAAAAGGAAGAAAAATAGCCTTAATTATGAGAAAAAGAAATGGAGTTGAAGGGGAAGTGTGAGGTAGCCAATTCATGCCAAGAGTCATGTTATTCATTCCCTCTCTTCCAATTAAGTACACCCAATAACGACACAATTAATTATCACAGAACCTGACAGAGTAAGGTAAATAATGCAGCAAAGTTGGAAGCCATTTAATTGTGGGACTCACAGATTAAGCATTTTAGATTTCAGTTCATTTGATCACTTCAACTTAATCTCAGTAATACTGTTCCATTACCCAATTTCCCACCATGAAGTCTAATCTATTTTTTCTTTGGCCAGTGAAGTCCAATCTAATAACTTGCAACGTGAGACACATATCAAAGATACTAATAACGTGCCAAATAAGTGAATGATTTGAGAATGAGTCATTGAGTCATATTTTGGTCAGCTTGGGTTTCTTTCCATATCCTTGAGTAATTTTAAATAGTATATTTGCTGGTAATGGGGTATCAAAGAACCATTCACTGATAACCAATCTATTTTAAACTAATTTAATACATATCACTTTTCTAATAGGGATTCACTACAAATTCAGCATGTCTAAATGAGGCCAAAAAGATGGAATTTGAGCTCATCCTCATCAATTATTTTTTTTGGAAAAACCTTAATCCTTTAAATCTTAAATTCCAAATGCAAAAGCAAAGGCATATAACTCCAATGTTATATTCCCATTGTTAATAAGTGGCAGACATTCCCGAGTCAAAAAAAGGGTAAATTTCTGATAACTATCACTTTTAATATCCCCTGCCCAACAGAAGTATATTGGTGCCCTCTACTGTTTGATGTAAAAGCTTGAATCTGATTTACACCGCAAATTATTTCAAGAAAAAAGCTAAAGTTTATAGAAAATGGGGCCCTCACGTCCTATTCATTTTTGCGCTATGATTCATGTACAAGAGCATGCACATTGAGCTTGTTTCTTATATAACTCCAATTCAGAAATTCTCTTTCTTTCTCACCCACGTTCAGAAACCAAGTCATCATCAATTCACCATGGAAAGTAAGGAACTAGTGAAACCACAACCCAAGAAGAATCTATGGAAGCCTGAAGAAGACTTGGTTCTGAAAACTTACATTGAAACTCATGGGGAAGGTAAATGGGCTACCGTGTCCAAAAATTCAGGTAAGAATACCTCTATCACTACCATTATTTTCCATCAAGAGTCGAAGAGTATTCTCAGAAAGTGACGTTTCTGAGAAACTTTTCAGGGCTTAAGAGAGGAGGGAAGAGTTGCAGGCTAAGATGGAAAAACTACTTGAGACCTGATATTAAACGTGGAGAGATGTCTAAAGAGGAAGAAGACCTTATTATCAGGCTGCATAAGCTTCTAGGCAACCGGTGAGTACTTACTGGAAAAGGATGCTTAACAATTCTATAAATATAATAAACTCACCTAAATGTAAACTTTTATGGGTATTGAACCTCATGCAGATGGTCACTGATCGCTGGGCGGCTTCCTGGTAGAACTGATAATGAAGTGAAAAATCACTGGAATACCCATTTGAACAAGAGAAGTCCTCGAGGCAAAAAGCGAATCATTGATTCGAACAATCATCAAGAAAGCAATAAGAAAATCCTGGCATGCAATATTTCCGAGGAAACTTGCCGTCCGAGTTCAACAAGCATTGCAGAAACAGGGTCAGATATAAGGAAAGAAGAGAGCAGTAACATGGCAAACTCTTGGATGGACGAAACACAGAGCTTTGACTGTTACCTAGATTTTCCAATTGTGCCTGGAAATAGTGCAGTGTTGGGTTTTGAAGACGAGCCTTTCATGACCAACTTCGACTCTTTTGTCTTCCTTGAGGCGTCAGATTGTGGATGGGTGGATTCCAATTCTCATCCGCAGTGGATCATGCCATAGTGCAAATGGTTTCCTTCACTTCGAGATTTTTTTGAAAAAGAAACCAAAAAAACAGGAACTTTCGGAATTTGGTGCGGGCCCTTTTGTTATGAGCAAAGTAGGGTCGAGTACTCGAGTGCCTTGTCCTTCTTCCTGCTTCAGTGGAGAATGAGTAAGTAGCACATCGGAAATATCATATGCCTGTAACTGCCGTTTTAGGCCGCAATGCTACTTCCTACTTGATGTTCTATTCCGAGTCATCTTTCCCTCCTTTACCTTACTTCATCTCTTCTCTTTTGACAAAAATAATTGGTAAATTGGTAAATGCCAGAAATAACTATAAAAGAAGACCCTTGTGTATAACTACTATAGTAATATCCGTAAGACACATAGACCCAGGTAGAAGCCAATTTTATAAAAATATTTATGGGTTCTTAAGACACAATGCAAAAATTAGCTGTGTCTGCTGAAGAGAATTTCATCAGGTTCCGGGTCGATGAGTCACCCTGCTTAAGAGAATTTCATCCCGTTCCGGGTCAATGAGTCACCCTAGCAATAAAACTACCCCCCTGCCCTAATTGTGGGAGGGGGAAAATACATAGGCAATTTATGTTTTGACGGCAAGGCAAAAATATCATTAACAAATTATACACAAACATTATCTTTAACAAGATCGGGAATAACACAATGAGGTGAATATATTGCTGTATCACTAAAGAATTTGAGGGAAAGAATTCATTTACAAAACACCATCTTGTTGAGAGTATAATAAACCCCATCAATAGGCAACGAGGTAAAAATATCATTAACAAATTATACACAAACATTATCTTTAACAAGATTGGGAATAACACAATGAAGTGAATATATTGCTGTATCACTAAAGAATTTCTGAGGGAAGAGAATTCATTTACAAAACATCATCTTGTTGAGAGTATAATAAACCACCATCAATAGGCAACGAGGGTGGGGTTCCAGGTGGTATACGTGCTGCACCATCTTCACCTGCACAAATGCAAAGGGCCTCTGCATCTCTGAGTGTTGGATCAAGGTCAATGTGACCACTTAGCTCATTTATAAACTTCAAAAGTGTGTCGAAGTCCATCTCTTCGCTCATTATTTTATTACGATATCGTTTCAATATTGCCACACACACATATAGGTGCAGATGCTCAGATAGATAATGTGTCCATAACACTTCCCATAAGCGCATTGTTTTTTCATACTCAAACTCCCTGAAATGTCAGGTCAACATGATTGCTTTAGCAATTGCTTAATAAGATATTTAAATTATAGACGAACATTTCAGATCAGACTTGCAAATTAAAGATTCCAATAACTTACACAAACTTCAAGACACTTTTTGTAATCTCCATCAGAAGAGACATAAAATGAAACTGTAGCGTGTTGTTACCTCTAACAGATACAATTCTATGGGAAAAGAAATTTGCCTCAGATTCTCTATTACTGCTGAGGAAACCAATTATTACCTTAAAATGTCTACAAGACAATTCTTTCTAGGCCTGGGTCAAGAAATCCTTTGGGAAACGTAAAAGTAAAAATTTTGAAGTTTGTTTAATATTTGAAATTATTACCATTTGTATAGCGGGTCATTCTTCAAAGACAGGGAGATATTATCATTAGCATGCTAGATAGCAATGTTAACAACCTAACACTCATTAGTCCCAAATTGATTCTACAGTTGTTTCTTTGAGAGAGAGAGAGAGTGGGGGGGGGGGGGGGGGGGAGGACAGGGATCCATTATGCCAAGAAGGAGAAAAAGTTAACTCTCTGTAGCACAAAGAGAGCAGAGGAGGAATACAATTCAACAAGGACCAAGTTTTCTCAAAGAAAGCAGATCATTAAGGATTAACGCAATTTCAAGGAGGATCCAGTTTTCTCAAAGAAAGCAGCTCCCACAGATTCATTAAGGACCCAGTTGAGATTGCAGGAAGTTTTCAGAGCTCTATTTGTTTATTCAATTACAGTCTAACTGCTTTTTGTGTTGCCGGATAGCCAGACTATTTTGCAAGAATAATAAAAAGGAAAAAAAAAAGCTACATTTAAGAAAAAAATGTTATGAAGAATAAACATCAAATGTACCCTGGAATTATAGATCTATGAGAAACATAGCAATTCAGGGAATCTGACCTTTTAAACTGAATCAAAATCCAGCGGAAACAAAAGAAGTAATTCAAGCAGTCATGCTGCTTGAAATAGTTATGCAGTGGACTATCTAGCAACTCCACCAACTGCAACAAAGATAATATAATATTTGTTAGGAAAGAAAACTAACAGAAATAAATATCAGTATCAGTATTCCTCCCCAGATGAGGAGCCATATATTGTGGGATGATAGATACACAAACCATCAGGCATAGACTATGAACACCAGTTTCCACACTAGTTTCAGTTACTGAAAGCTTAGTATGAATTTTGACTTAAGTACATGCTCCTTTACAACATGCAAGGCTTCTGAATTTATTACACCCTAAACTTCCATTGCCATCTTATACATGTTTGCCTTCTAATTTTGTAACATGAAGCAAAAATTGGTAATGGGATATATAAAGATAATGACCTCTAGAAAAATTACTAATAGAGCCATTTTAGACATATTTTTTCTTTTAAAAAAAAATAAAAAAGGAGTTTCTTTTTTAATTAAAAAAAAGAGACATATTAAAAGGCACAGTAGTTAATGGAGACATATTAAAAGGCACAGTAGTTAATGGAGACACTTGCAAAGGAAACAAGATGGATGCAAGTGTTAGAGAGAGAGAGAGAAGGGAAGACCTTAGATAATGCAAACAGTTGAGAGTGCATGCCATTTTGGTCCCGATTAAAATTGGGTCCAAGACGTTCCATTAGAGCAACAAAACACCAAAATGCCTCTGATTCATCACCCATGACAAACAATATTGGGGACAGAAGATCACTCATACCCTGTAAAGCAGCAAATATATACGATTCTGTAATCACATAAGATGTTCTTTAACTTTACAAACCCCCCCCCTTTTTGTTGTTGTTGTTGGGAGAAGGGAAGGGGGGTGGGGGTGGGGGTGGGGGTGGGGGTGGGTTAAAGGCAGCATGGTATTGGTATTATATATAGAACAATGAGAAAACTCAGCTAATAATTCATGTTTGTTTGTTTGTTTTTTCTTTTTTTGTGTTCTCTTTGTGATGACACAAAAAGGATAAGAATAAAACATATTCAGGGGTTCAGGAAAGTTATTTGAAAACTTTCAAACAACCAAGTATAAATCCAGAAGTCCACAGCATCCAACAAACAAGTACCTGACAGTAACCAAGATCAAAGTTGTAGAATGAATATGTCAGCAAGATATCCCGTAAAACATTCACATACGGATTATCATCGCCGTCGTAGAAAGGAAGTGATCTGTCAGTCCTCACCTTATAAGATAGAAGAAAGAAATGACAGTTAAATGCATTATTCAGCAGTTCTTTTGTGGTCGTTCTGATGATTCAGAAACATTTACACTAGTTTACAGCATACCACATCTTTCTCAATTAGGACCTTCCTCTCTCTGAATTTTGTGAATCTTCTAGCCTGTTCTGGGGTGATACTCTACAGAGGAAAGCACATAATTTATTTTCAGACAAAAGCTTACTTGAGAGAAAAGTGATTCCCAAAAGAAAAATAATTTAAAGGGAGATGGGAACATCCATTATCCTAATGCATGATTAGATGGACAAAATGTAGAAAAACTTAAAGAGAACAAACATCATATGTGTATCTTCAGTCTAGCATCAGAATACTTAAACAACTTTGCATGGGCAGTGCTTCCAGATTGCATATTGACATCAATTGGGATATCTAATAGTCTAGGTACTAAGGTTGACCAACCAAGGAGTTGAATCTAACAACATATTACAACTGAGAAAATTAAAAGAAGAATACCATACGATAAACAGGACCTTGTTTTTTGAATTCAAAAAACTATGCTTAAGTAAATAGTAATAAATCAAAAAGAGATGCGTATTAATGACAAAGCACGCTAAGAACAAATGTAAACCTGCCATTGGTTCTTTATGGTCTCGTACTCTGACTTCTTGACTGACTTTAGATATTCCCTCTCAGCATATGTTGAATTATACGAATAGTATCCCAACAGCAAACCCCAAACCTTCACCATTAGAGACATATAAGGGCAAGAGCATATTCAATTTGAAAACGAGACACTTAGCTCAGAACTCATCACATATATAATACACAAACCTCATTTCGTAATTTATGGTCAAGTCCACCATAAAATATTCTCTTTCTTAAAGCTTCTGAATCTGTGACTCGCCCTTCAGAATCCAAGAAGGTAATCCACTGCAAAAATATGACGCCAATAAGCAATTTAACAAACATTTGCACATATACAGGGTAACCCTTTTTCTATGGTTTATGATTAACATGAGTGAAATTCCTCAGTAATTTTCATAATCAGCATAGCCATGAGAATTGCAGTTATATAATATATTTGAAGCTTGTTAATAAACAAAACCATGAGGATCAATAGTCTGTTGCTAAGAGGCATAGAGAAGTAGGATGATTGTCATGAAATTAGTTCATGTTGAAGTCATATCATGGGCAAGAAAACCAATGTGTAAGTTGTCATATCATGCTCCAGAGTGTTCCTTTATGGAATACAGGATATTAAAGTTGTAAAAATAAACAGAAGGAAAACAAATTACCATATGAGGCCACATATCCGTATTCAGAGTTGTGACACCCCAAATGATAAACATTGACAAAAAAAAAATATGTGAACAAGATCGCTTGCAGTTTCATACAAACAAATTACAATCCCAAAAATTTGACATGCACACTTTCAAAAAGCCACAAGTGTAAACATGCATAGCACCATAAATACACAATGAATGACTGTATATCAAGGATGCTTTGCTTAACACTGGTGTAAACATACACAGCACCATAAAATTTGAGATGCTTTCCTCAAGGATGCTAGCCCAACCCAGAGGAGATATATATAGATAGGGCATACACACATCCAGATAGAGAGTCAAAACAAAGAGGCCCAACTGAGGATCCAGGTGAACTCAAATCAAGCCGAGACCTTCATAATATCTAAAAATACATCTGTACATCTAACTCTTGGTCTAATCATCAGCAGGGGGGAAAATACTCTCCAGCTTATTTCATTTGCAAAATCAACTATAAGAATAATTGCATATACAGAGTAGATCATCATGAAGTGCGAGCATTCTAAAAGAAATTCAGGGCATATAACTTCACACTGGATCCTGTATTACAAAAGTAACAGTATCTTAAAGGAAAACACAGCTCATACCTCTTCAAAGCCTAAAGGTGGTTGCCGTGGTTTACCCCATACTAGTGATAACTTGTCAAACTGCAAGAAGATAAACAAAAGAGGATGTTATTAATATTATATGGTGTAAGAGGGAGGGCAAAAAAGTGAAATAGACTATTTTAAACATTTGAGTGGTAAACTTTAATTCAGTTGGAAAGCATGCATGCCTACTATGGTATCACCAAAACAATGTCTATAACAATTAGATCAATCACAACTACAACATGAACACACAGATGGACAATGCCATGTAAGAACCATATGGATAAGGCAATTAACATATTACTCATGTTTTTTCTATACTGTTTTCATCACCTTCTTTAACAGATTCTAGAACCTTGAGATGGATTATTTACAAATGTTTTTCATATGAAATGCAAGACCATCAGCTAAAGTATTGTATACAGAGGTAACTCATCTGGCGAACTCATGAACATAATGAGCAATTGGTTAATTTTTCATTCCTCCCCGGCCACAATCTATCATGAAACAATGTAATAACCAACACATAGTACATGGTTGACATAGCCATTCAAGTTGGAATTTTTCAAGATGCCAAGTGCATGCTCACTATTATTTTTGCTATTTATCTCCATTTTATTCACAATCACAACTGAACATATAATTAAGCTTGACCAACTAAGTTTTGCCTTGGTGTCTGGTTTTCAAAGACTTAGTCCACCAACAAAGCCCAAAAGCAATAGCACAACGGAATCCAATCAAACACCTAGAAGATATGAACTTTAATGTAGTGGGTAGAAAATGGACATATCTACCACCCAAAAGGCATCAATTCCACAAATAATGAGAGACCAGGAGTATTCAAAGAGCTTGATTAACATTCCAACATAAAATCCTCCAGTAACCCTAACTTTCAACATCATTTAGCTATGAAGAGGCATTAACTAGAAAATTGATGTACAAGGTTTGATGTACTTAAGTCTAGTCCAACAAGCACAAGGCTAAGCAATGAAGAATGAAACTAACTGAAAGTCCCAGAGCCAACTATGGTAGTTACCCAACTAATCAATTTTCTTGAATTGCAAAAGTTAAAAAGATGGATCCATGCAGCCTAAACTCATGTTTGGAAGGAAAAAGTGAACCAGTGATAGCATAGAACGTCACCTATTGGCATATTTAATTCATGGACAAGGACACAGATAGAACTCAATGTTTTCTTTAAATTTGGTAAAAATGGGAATTTAGGGCAAAGTATAATGATTCTGGATTTCCTCTCATTAGGATTTTCAATTATAAGGGGATTTATTATTAGGGTTATTAAGAATTATGGATTACTTCAGAACAGCCTCCACAACCCTGCCTCCCTGTTGTGTGCGGAAAACGGAGGTTGCACTTGCAAAGAGACAACTTTCACCTTGGAATGAAAGGCGATTCCTGATCAGCTTTACCTAAGAATAATGATAAACTTAATTTAACGTGGAAAAGTCACAAAGATTGCCCCCATCAACCACCCATCCAATACTATTTGATTTCAAAGTACCATCTTTTTCCATTTCCTATAGACTGAATACTTCTCATCTTCTAGCACAAAAAGCAGACAACAACCTCTTTTGGAAAGTCAATCCTCATGAAACAAATTAAACCACTTTTCTACACATCTTTGTATTGATTACAATTATTATTAGAATTCATCCCTATTCTTTCTCACTTTCACTCTGCTTTTCTGCTTCTCTTCCATATTCTGCCTCTCTTCTACTCTCTGTAAATTCTTCTTCTGCTCCTGCATCAGCACATAAATACATGCATACCATGTAACCAATACAGACATGGCAAGAAACTTCATAAGGGGATCCAACACACATCACACCTAATGTTAACGTGAGTTTAATCAACCAGTCTTGTATACTCAACTGTTAATCCAACTTGGTGCAATAAGGATAAAGATCAGTATATATATGGACTTTATAATATTACAGCACAAATGCAGAGGTGACTGAAAAAAACAAATACTCAAGACACAAGATTGCATCATAAAATAACCAGATCATACCATCAGTTACAGCAGAACTAAATCTGCGAACAAACACAGCGTATCACAACAGAATTACCTAAGTGCCCATTGACCATCAATAAACTAAGGATCCCTCACAAACTCAATATCATACTTGCCAAGGGTGGAAAAACGAAAAGGAAGAAAAGCAAAACCAGAAACTAGATTTTCCTGTACCTCCTTACTATCGATAAGCTCAAAAGTTCCCACACTGGTGGCAGCTTCCTCATCATGTCTCTGTTTCAGACATGACACATTCTGTTTAACAAGGATGAAGCTCTATGTCAATGGTCCAAGAATAGAACTTCAAATTCTTCAACATAACACAAGCAGCGCGAATTGCACCATGAAAAAAGATCTCTTTTGAAGCATGTTTTAAGGACATAGCTTCAGTGCACTTAGAAGATACAGGCCAAAAATTATGGCAGCAGATACTTCACCTCAAGTGATTTGATGATAAGTACATTTTCATTCCACAAACCCCTCCTCAATTCTATTGTCCAATGGGTTCTTCGGGGTATGACATAGATCATCTTAAGCAGTATAGTGCACTGAAGCACAAATGGCCTAATATTACACAAATTTTTGGAACAAACCTAAGTCGTCTGGACAATAATTTTCTCAACATTGCCAAAACTATTGCCAGTTGGTAAAGATGGCATCTAACTAAATATTTTTACACACACAACAAAGTAACAGGTCCCAACGTATTCATTCAGAGAAAAGATAATGAGTAGACCATAATCCCAAAATTTTGTACTAAAGGAAAATATAGCACTGTTAAACTCAAAATTTGTATTGAAACTGCACTGCCATAGAAATATAATGATAAAAGAAAATGAATAAAATTTATTTCTAATTAAAATACCAATTTATCTATATTAAAAATTCCACTTCAATGAAGATAATATACCACTGATTCTACAACTATAAAACGGGGGGAGGGGGGGGCGGGATGGTAGAAAATGCCAATAGATTAAGCATTAAAAGTCAAATTGAGAAATTTTACATGATAACATTTAAAATTTCAGCACTCATGAAAAAAAAACAAAAAAAAAAAAAAGAAATTACCTCCACAGGATCTGAGGCAACAGGATTTTCATCAGGAACTTTTCCTGCAACATTGGAAGACTTCTTTGGACGATCAAGGGAGGCCTGGTTATGAGTTCTCCTCTCAATGGCATCAAATCCATCATTCTGATTTTCACGGAAGAGTTGCGAAGTTGTTTCACGGGCAAATTTGGTCACAAGAGAGAACTTCTCCAAAACTTGAATAGAAAGATCCCGAGCAGGATCATGAACTTTATGTCTTGGTCTGACATGGTACTGAGAAACATTGGCACTTCCATCATTTACACCACTATCAGTCCTATCTTGGTTCTCATTCAAAGTGCACTCATCAACTGACATGTTTGATGATCCAATAGAAACAGCCCTGGGCAACTCCAAAGAAGACAAAGTTCTCTGGAAGTCAATCCAAACATGAGAAAATTTAGCAAGACAGATATGGAATTTAATTATATTATGAAGTGAGACTTTGTAGATCTAAGGGGAAATTCTAAAAGTGTACATTTACATTCCTGTCATTTCTTTCTTCCTATACACCAGCAAACAGATATAGATATACATTATTTGTATTAGTTAAATAAAATAAAGGGAAGATGCTGAAAATTTAAAAGTGAGAAAGTAGGTAGCAGACATTCTGAACCATCATTTAATACATCCTCTATACATGTTGGTGATATTGCTATGGAGAGAATATGGATGGATAATCCAATTGCTCACACAAATCAAACAACTATTAGAATGTTGCACACCTGCAAAGGGTTCTGAAAATCATTCACAAGGAACACATTTGCATCTTCTGCGGATCTGGAAAAATGCAGCATAACCAAAAAAAGAAAAAGGAGATATTTAATTCATTTGACCCTCAAACAGGATCAAAACTGCAAGAAAAATAAACAAATTCATTACAGTAGTGATATTACTGACATAATATTTGATGCAACAATTGTAGCAATGACATAGTTTGAAAGCACATAGGATTGTATTACCACCAGCATAAAAGAGTGATTTGATGCATGGGAATATGCAAGAGGCAAGAGAGTATCCATAAGTGCTGTGTACGAAGAAGATAGACATGATGGGCACCAATATGACAAACAAGAGAGTACTTATAAGGCTTTCAAGGCATGTCACATGGCTAACCACTTACTTGACTCTGATGTATGAGTAAAACAAGAAGCATTCATGCCAATAAAATGGAATAAAAACAATATTTTGCTGACTCAACAAACTATTAAAATACCTTGATTCATTTTCTATAATATGCCAAAGATTGTTCACTCAAACAGCAACAGAGAAAAAGAGAAGAATACAGTAACAGGAAAACAGCAGGAGGATGCTCCCCACCTTAGAGAGAGAAAAAAATTGAGTGCACTCTTAAATATGAGTCTACTCAAAGGATTAAAACATATGTCAAATCAATCTTCAAGAATAGTAAGTATCAATTAAATGAAAAAATGTGCTCGTACAGGAACTTGTCAAAGAACTCCAAACAGTATTCAGTACATAAATGATTATTCAACCATTTCCTTCCCATTTGCTACCCTTTGAAATCACTAAACTACCATATAAATTAACTAGGAATGAGTTTTCAATGTATAATATTTTGCTTATCTTCGCAATTAATTATAAGCCAAGAGAAACAACTCTGCAAAAAAAATAAGCTGAAAAAATGTTGTCCAGAGCAGGAACCGTCATGATAAGATGATCTCTCACTCTCCCTCACACACACTCTCACATGATTTCTCCCTCCCTACCCCCTTCTCTCTCTATGTCTCTATCTCTCTCACAATGGGATTCAAATAAATCAAATCTTCAAAAGGGATTGGAATGCCTTATAACCTTCAGCCTTTCTTAATTCCAAGCATATTTCAAATTTAGAATGATAATTCAACCACTTCCTTCCAGTTTGCTATCCCTTGAAATAACTAAATTACTTACCATAAGTTAACCAATAATGAGTATTCAATACATATTCAGCATATCTTCACTATCAATTGTAAGCCAAGAGAAACACTCTGCAAACAATAAGCTGAAAAATGTTATCCAGCACTAGGAAATTAATGATATGATTATGATGATCCTCTCTCTCACTCAATCAAGGGATTCAACTATGCCTCATAACCCTCACCCCTTCTTACTTGCATGAGATTTCAAATTTTGGTATGGAACTCCTATAACAAAGTCCTTATCTGCATCTAAAGAACATGAATAAACTGGAAACTGCATTATCAATAAGCAATGTGAAAAATAAGGCAGAAACCAACCTCCCAATAAGAACATGTTGCTTTATTGTAGCAAGGAATTCTTTGACTCCTCCATTATAGAAGTACAGAGGAGGATATGCAAGTCCTGCAAAAATACTTCTATTTACACATTGTAGAAAAATTATGAAAGAAAAAGTCATGCAAACTAGAACAATATGTAATCCTGCCCTAGAGAGTGAATATGATGCCAATCAAGCAGGGGAATCTTAGTTTTCAAAAGAATATTGGCCAAATTGTTTAAAATACAAAAATTACACACCCATCTTACCTCTGTTTATAAACCAACACAAACAACTAACATCAAAGAAGTATATTCGTTTTAGGAATTTTTCAAGTTAATACGAAAATGAAGCAAAATCATTTTGAAGAAAATATCTCTCCCTCATTATGCCATAGGTTTCCCCTCCCGATCGAGATAGTGGACCTTTCCCTCCTTCTAATGCCTCTTTCCACAGCCACAACAGAAGTTGTAATTTCAATTAGATATAAGGGAGGTAGGAGTAATTTACTTAAAATAATTTATACTGATGGCACATAAGTCATAACAGAATTTGAAAGCCAAAAGCAATTCAATGGAGTGTGAAAACAAAATAAAATTCTTTCAATGAATACAATTGAATCATGCAGATCATGGATAGAATCCAATGCTTGTATCACTTCTAATGAATGCTAGAACAGTGTTCATTTGGAGTTGGAGATCTTTGATGAAAATGAAAATTATTGTATAAATAAATATACAACAGAGTAATTATTGATATCCAGCAGCTAGTATGATGCAAATAAATAACCAATTAATGTATAGCCTACTTCAACGAACTGTTTGACAATTAAAATGTCCTTCCTGTGTGGCAAACAGATAAAAGAGGCAATATCTTTTCAGTTTGTTCGGCCGAAATACAATGTCTTCAACTTACACGAAGCAGGCCCTTATTTAGGTTTTGCCCAGGGAATTTGAGATAGTGTCTCTGCCAACTTGCACATTGAATCCAATAAATTACACACTGGGACATTAGTTATTTAATTGTCTTTACCAAAATGTACACAACACAAATGCAAACTTCTACTCACCTTAATGTACAGAAAAAATATTTCCTCCATGTATGATGCCCATAACAAGAAAATTAATACACCATCTTTGTAATGCATTTATTCATGTACTATCAAACAAGATGTCTAAAAAATCGAAAACCGGTTAATAAGAATCCAACACTTGCTATTGTTTAATTTGATACACATAAGAAGTAGAAGTTATATAGTTGAGACAAAGCTGAAAACTCCTAAAAGGAGGATGGAGATAGAAAACAGTAAGGGGGCACAAAACGACACAAGTAAAATAACCACAATAAAAATCATTACATTCCACTGCTGAAATTTACCTGATGACAAAACAACAATGATATATTGCCACCCAAGTGCTGGATTATGCCTCCGAATGGACCTGATGTCAGAGAAAGGCACCGCTCTTATGGTGTAAAGATTTTTGTCTACATAAAAAAATCGAGCAAACTTCAGCACATGGATCCAGATCCTTTAAAGTTTAAAGTACACTTTTCACTTTAGAGGGTAAAGTGTGTAAAATCCTAGTCCTTAAGAGCAATTAACGGGTCATTTTTCAAAAACTATTCTAATAAAACAATAAATGATATATTTGATTCAATTATATACTTATTAATTATATCTCAAAGGAAATTAAGAATCTCCCAAATTTCCTCCCCAAATAACATCCATTACCAATTAATTGCTTTCATCAAATTTGTTTCCTCTTTAGATTCTATTCCTCCATTTTCCACATTTTTTCTCCAAAATAGACCAGCATGCCAATAAAAGTTGTCAATGAAGTACTCTACTATTAGAGCAGTCCCAAATCTTTGCATGTTTTAATTAATATATAATTTTGGAGCAGTTCAACACCTATAATGTGTTTGTTTAGTTTTAATAGTCTTCAATTTTGATTTATGCCAGATTTGACAAGCAATCATGAAAAGGGAATTTTGAGGGAAGAAAGCTGAAGCATCTAAACAAGAAAAAAGAAAGGGAGAGATTAAATCGGTAATGGATGATGCAAAAATAAGAAGTTCTTCATTGTAATTTGAGATATAATTGGTATCTATACGATAGCAAAAATGTATAATTTGTTATTTTATGGAAGTTTTCAATAAAAAATGACTTGTAATCACATCAACTGTTAACTTTTTTTGAGGGTTAGGATATAAGTATGTTCCTCTCTAAAGTTCACTTTAGAGGATTCGGATCCTCAGCACATATACCACATTATACAAGCGCTTGAAATCAAAGTATAAATGCCAACTACCTTTCTCAGACAGCCTCGCATTTGTGCTATGCCCTTTGTATGGTATCCATGTCTACAATAAAGAGGAGAGAAATCATCAACAACACCTGTCAAATGGACGCGGAAACAACAAACGGTATCTACCAAAAATGATTACCATAAACAAAGAAGAGCTTTGCTTAATCAACTTCAGTCTTCCACTAATCCTTTCGGACACATACTGAGTCGGATGAATTGCCACATTGTCCTTCATATAAACTATCTCAGCACCTTCCGGCTCACTAGATGAGCTCTGTTTACTACTATCGCTCTGCAGCATGATGCTTGATGACCCCTAATCCAAATTAAAAACCGACAACTCCTTAAATTAATCATTATTCGATAACAAACAATGAGAAATTGAATATCTCAATTGAATCATGCAACCCTAATTGAATGCAATTCGATCGAAGAAACCAATAAACATGATCAAATTTAGGGACAGTGGTTCTGAAGTGGAAGGAGGACACTCTTACTTGTTGCTGTGACGCAGCGTAATCGGCGTCGTCGGACAAATCGTGCAGCTCCGCCTCTTGCATCGGTGAATTCGCAGATGTGGAAAACGCAGAGAGACTCTTCGAGACGAAGGAAAATCCGGATTGCGGGAAAGAGAGGGAAAAAAGCAAGAAGCGTCGCCTTGTTTTGTTTTCGACGCGGGTACGGAATTAATTTCGTGAAATTATACCGTTGGATGTCAATACCATCCCAAGTAAACGATCAAGATTGACGCATGCCTAACAGTTATTTGCGCCGTTAAAGATCAAGCTCTTTCTTTGCACCCTCCATTAAGTTAACTTCCCCCTGCCACTGCCAGCGTCTCTGCCACGCGGACGAGGTTTTTTTCTTTTTATAAAACTAGTATTGGGTCCCGCGCGATGCGCAGTTAGACATTATAGCGCGGGGGGCACAGAATAAAAAATCCTATTGGATTACCTGGTGGGATTGCTTTAGTGGTTATCCAAATTATAGTTCTATTAGAATTTTTAGAAACTTGTTTACATGGTCTAATCCCACCCTTTTTCCAAGTGTCATAGGAAATCCTATTTAATCACTCAATGTGATTAGTTTATTGGTTACCCAAATTATAATCCTATTAAAACTTTAGCAAACTTGTACCTATAGTCTAACTCCAATATTTTTCCTAGTGCTATAGGTTATTTAATCTTTTTCCCTCAAAAATTATACCTAGACCTAGTTATAATTTTGATTTTTGTTCCCTTTCCCTCTCCGTCTCAATTATCATACTCAACCCCTACTCATTTTAACTCATTTATATTTAAATATGATTCTAATACTATTGCTATTTTGTATAGATTTAAAGAAAAGTTATAACAGGGATATCCCTGTGTAAAATGGTAAGACATTTATTTTTCATTCAAACATCACAAGAGTATCATGTATTATACCATTTTTTATTGATAAAGCATTGACTCGCTAATGGTTAGTAAAATAATTTAGTTCACATTCACATCTTATCCCAAAAATTAATTACGCAAAATTAAATTGCCCCTTGTATATATTTAAATGCGACATGTAATGATTTTTTTTTCTATTTATAAGAAATTTCACATCTCAATATTTGATTACCATTGATAAATTTTAAAGTAATGAAAAAATAATTAGTGTCATTAGCACTTAAAAACGTAAACACATTTANACTCGTGTAATTTTTGAATAAAAGTAACAATTAAGTTTATCAAATTACTACTAATAAATTAGAATTGAATTATTTTTTGAGGGAGAATTGAATTATAATTAAATATTTACATCACATTTATTAGTTACTAGCCCTTTGGCAAGTGCTCCGCACATGCCAGAGGCTTTTTTCTTTTTTATTTTTTTTTAAATGTAGTTAATTTAGAATTAGGGTGGTTTTTTTTTTTTTAAAAAAAAAGTATACACATCTCTTAAAATGTAAGTGGTTAGGAAGTGGGTAGTTTTTTTTTTTCCTTTTTTTTTAAAAAAAAAATTGTAATTTTTTTAAGTAATCACCTCTCTAAAAATGAGATGTGAGTATAAACTATCTTTTTTTAACAACTAAATTTACAAAATGACCCCAATTTAGGAAAAGAAAAATTTGATACCAAAAAGAAGGAATCGCCTTTATCTATTAGTATACATTAGTCTCTTCCTACGCAAAGGATTTTTTTTTTAAAAAAAAAAATTGATAAAATAATCTCTTTAAATAGTATGAAGGGGGATATAAACTTATTTTTTTTTTTTAAATAATGCAATTTCCTTAAAATGGTTGATGTATACATGTTTTTTACCCCTCTTTTTCTTTAAAATGATATAATTTATTTGTAACTACTTCCTTAAAGAGTAATTGTACATACAAACTCTGAGTGTGTTTGAAAGTGTTTTTGTTTTTATTTTTTAAAAATAGCTCTCTCTTGTTTTCAGAACAATTTTGTGATAAAAAGTATTCAAAACATATAAACAAAAACAATCATATCAAACAAATATTTTTATTTTATTGTTTTTAAAAACAAAAAATAGTTTTTAAAAAGAGAAATCAAATAGACTCTCTATTTTTTCAAACCACCAAATTTACAAAATCACCCTTAATTTTATTTGTGAATAACTACAATAATGAGTTTTTATGAAAAGAAAAGTTGAACATATATCACCTTTATCTGGATGATTGACAAACAAAAAAGATTGAACATGTAACTATCTTGAAATTTTAATTTATCACAAGGAAAGAAAAGTGAAAGGAAATAATAATATAGAAATTAGAGAATTCATATAGTAATAGTTGCAGAGAATATCTTTGAAAGATTCAAAGTAATTGTTTAAATGATGATATACCTAACTTTTTAAAATTGGATAGTAAGATTTTGAATCTATACGGTTATTATATTGTTAAATATATATAAATATATTATATAATGTATATATTCTATATTATTCTAATTAATCAAAAATCATTAAGAAATAATTTCACAACAAAAGGAAAGGTTCATATGACCTGACTAGACGAATCGTTCTTAAATATCTATATTATATCATTTACATGAATGAATTAAATTTAATTAATTATCAATAAAAAAGAAAACAGAATTTAGACACGGATGACTGATGAATATCTGGTGTGGGGACCATACTTACTACTACAGATGCATTCCTTCCATTTACGTCGAGTGCCACGTGTTGAGTATTAATGCATTCCTAGGCTGTGCCACTCAAAAACATTCCCTTCCCTCTCTCTGCAGTTCTCCCAGTCAGAACTCCCCCTATACTCTGCCTACTCAACAACTGCTATAAAATAGTTCCTTTCTCTCAACGATCTCACGGCCTCAAATTCTCAGGCAAAGGGGAGGAGAGAGTCTCAGAGAGAGAGAACGCCATAGACACAAAGGTGAATGCCAATGGAGTCCGAGAAGGATCAGAGGCTACCAGTTTCTGATCCCAGGCAGAGTGCAGAGAGCCAACAGAAAGGTTCAGCCATGACTAAACGAGGAGCCTATGCTGCCGTATCTTATATGGTCTCCGCGGGTTCGTTTTTCCTCTGCCATGAACATCGTGTTTTTTGTTATCTGCAGCGTTATCTTAATCTTTCTGGGTTTTTATTTTCTTAAACCTTTCGCGAGTTAGTTATCGTTAACGTTGTTTATTAATCTAGTAAAGTTTATAGGATTTAATGATTCTTATGTTCTAACACTTTTTCTGTGCATGTGTGCCTTTTTCTTTTGTAAATTTTCATTTTTTGCTGCACAGTGGTAAACATGTGGCTGTTGTTTTGATTTCCCATGGACATGGACAATATAAACNCTTTCTGGGTTTTTATTTTCTTAAACCTTTCGGGAGTTAGTTATCGTTAACGTTGTTTATTAATCTGGTAAAGTTTATAGGATTTAATGATTCTTATGTTCTAACACTTTTTCTGTGCATGTGTGCCTTTTTCTTTTGTAAATTTTCATTTTTTGCTCCACAGTGGTAAACATGTGGCTGTTGTTTTGATTTCCCATGGACATGGACAATATAAACAAAAATGATCAAGAATTTGAAGTGGCAATCTTCTGTTTTGATATAATTAAGGATAAATAGTCTGTTACTTCAAAAGGTTAATGTTGTGGACAGTATAGGAATTGTCTGTTACTCCAAAATTCTCTTTTGAGTCTGTGACTTATAATCATCTGAACAAGGGAACTGAATTGTCTGGGAAATGGAGATCTTATGGTTTCATATCTATGGAGGAAAGATGCTAGTTTCGAATTATAAGTAGGATTACTTGAAAACTTAAGTGATATTGTTTTAGCAGATGAGTATGGATAATCTAAACTCTCAAGTCAAAATAATGAGGGAGTTGGGGGACAGGGTGATGTGAAAGATTTGATAATTGAGATGAAGGTGTGGCTTTATGGAAGCCTCTCTTGCTGCTTTTTGTTGCAATAAACGGTTGCGAGGTTGTTTGCTTTAAGATGTGGTCCATGCGTCCTATTGAAGTTGTGACAAAAAGTCAACAGTGTGATACTGAAACCTGCATCCCACGACCATGGTTACTGGTGGTCCATATTTCAGATAGTATCACAGGTGTCCACTTCTCCCGTAAAATACACAGGAGGTAACTTTGCTGAAAATGATTCAATTGAGAGTTTTCACCCAGAAACTCCTTGAATTTTTAGTTCAAGGTTTTACTTCTCCTTGGATATTTATACTGCTTCAGTGATTCCTCTTTGAAGGGGATTTTTATACTGCTTCATATTTTCCTCGTGTACATGATAAGGGCAACTAAAGGTGACTCAGTTAGGTGATAAAGATCCCTATAAATTGATTGAATAAAAGAAAAATGAGAGAGAAGAAAAAGTAAGGGAAAAACTTCAGATGATTTATATTATAGTTGAGATTCTTAGAACTTATAACTCTAATGTTCATTCTCAATATTGTAACACAAGGAAACTGCGATAGTTACTATTTATTCTTTTCTATATGTGTCTAGGTTTTCTTTTTCATTTAAAATGCCTAAATTAATGGTTCAAATGATGCAGACAAGCCCTTTTAACATGTATTGCCATGAATTTCATTACTTCTGCAGTTCTCTTGGTCTTGTTCAACAAAGCAGCACTCTCTTCTTACAATTTCCCATGTGCAAATGTGATCACCCTTTTTCAGGTAACTCATTTTTCAGGACGGTTTGTGGAGTAACCTTATATTAATGCTATCAGTGTGTCACAGAGCAAATACTTCTTTCTCTCCCTGTCTCCAGTTGATACATGTTTCTTGTGCCACATACTTACAATTTATATATATACAATTATTTGCTACTAGTCATTCACGATTTATTTCACGCTGAAATTTCCTATCTCATGTTTGTTCTAGTTAATATGTTCATGTGCGATTCTCTACGCAATGAAGTATTGGAGGATAATTTCTTTCACAACGGGTGAGCCTCAGAGCAGTTCTAATAATCCAGCAACTCTTATACCCTTAAAGACATTAGTTCACACCCTTCCGCTTTCATTGACGTATTTGTTGTATATGGTAAGTATTTAAAAATATTTTCGATCATTTTCTTAGGCAAGAAGGAACTGAGTTTCTCTAACTGTACTGCCTACCTATTTGGTAAAAGCTGGTGACTATGGAATCTGTGCGTGGCATAAATGTCCCTATGTACACCACCCTCAGGCGAACTACTGTGGTTTTTACAATGATTGTGGAGTTTCTTTTGACAGGGCAGAGACATTCACATTTTGTTATTGGCAGGTATGAGACTCTGACAGCATTCTATCACCCAATGATTATATTTGTATCAATAATATGATTAAATAAGGAAAATGATCATCTGATCTTTTTAATCCATCCATCCAATGGCATGAACATTATAGAATGATTATAACATGAGGACTTCTGAATACTATAATTCATGACCAGAACCGTGCCATGCATTGAGAAAAACAGCTGTATTATGGCCATAACTCTTCCATCCTAAGGGAATGAAATTTTTTCAAGATATAGTTTTCCTATAGTTTGTTCTTGTGGGTGACTGTGAGAATGTAGATTTTAGGTAATCAATGCATTATATATCTTCCAGGATTATTGTCTGAATAATGCATGCTGATTTTTGAGATAATATATTAAAGTCCCTAGAGACAAAAGATTTTGATGAAGCCAAATGAGAGTGTAAATGAAATTGAGTGAGACATCTTGCCATGTATTATCTTCCATGTATATTTTGGAGCACAGAAGTGTCATAGATTTGAAGTCGAATTGAATCAGAGAAGGTGATATAAGTGGCTGTTAACCCACTGAATTATATTATATATATTAAAGCTCTNATTTTAGGTAATCAATGCATTATATATCTTCCAGGATTATTGTCTGAATAATGCATGCAGATTTTTGAGATAATATATTAAAGTCACTAGAGACACAAGATTTTGATGAAGCCAAATGAGAGTGTAAATGAAATTGAGTGAGACATCTTGCCAAGTATTATCTTCCATGTATATTTTGGAGCACAGAAGTGTCATAGATTTGAAGTCGAATTGAATCAGAGAAGGTGATATAAGTGGCTGTTAACCCACTGAATTATATTATATATATTAAAGCTCTGTGGTGTCACTTTACAAGTTACCAGGGAGTCTGAGGTACTACCAAGAAGAAATTACTGAATATGCATGCTTTCTTTGAGAAAGATTTTGATGGGAAGCCAAATCTGACTGTCTGAGTAGTTTGGTGCTCCTACAGAAGTAACAGAACTATCCTTCATTTGTAGGAATTGTAGGTGAAATAATATGGAATCCTCAGAATCTTTTAACGTGTTTATAAATTTTATGTATGGGGAAACCCAAAATATTGTTAACTACTAACTAATTGTTATTTTACCTCTATTGATTATGATTTAATCATTATCATTATCGTATTTCCTTTTTCATTTTCTCTTTTTAGGTGGAGGAGGATCATTTGCGACCATTTTTCTTACTTAATTTCATTAGCATGTTTCTATTTCTCTGCTTATATGTTTGCAAGAGGTTTGAACTTAACCAAATAATAACTTGCATAATCTGGACAATACATCTGCTGAGGTCTTTGTACCCTGTTAATTTAGTATAAAACGGACTTGTTTTGTAACTTTGTTGCATTCATAATATATTTCTTATGGAGCCAATGGATTCATTATTTATCAGTGTGGGAGTAATCCTAGCTGGTGCTTTTGTTGCTGGAGCTCGGGACTTGGCATTTGATGGCTATGCTTATTCAATTGTTTTCATAGCAAACATATGTACAGCAGTCTATCTTGCTTCTATTTCACGCATTGGTAAGATATTTGTTATTTCTTCTTATCTTTCATTCATTTGCTGGAGCTATGAGAATTTTGTTATTAATTTTATTAATTTGCCACTTTTATAGGCAAATCCAGCGGCCTTAATACCTTTGGTCTTATGTGGTGTAATGGTAAGATAAGTGGTCTTGAAAGTATTTTTTAAACTTCAATTTCATCTGTTTTGATAGTTGTAATAAATTTGGCTCATCTTAACTCATTATTCATTTTATTATTATTAGGATTGATATGCGGACCCATCTTACTGTTCTGGACAACAATCAGTGGAGACATAAGAACGACATTGAACTTCCCTTATTTGCTCTACCCTGGATTTCAGGTACTTTTGGTTCCCAAATGTTATGGTTAGACCATTCATCAACTGCATGTTTAAACCATTATTATGAGGGAATTAAGATTTCATCTCATATTACTGACTGGAGATTTATCTAATCCCTCAGTACTTCCTTTAGTAGTTCTATTCAGTCAATGGTTATGACTTTAATTTCCATGGAAGCAACCTTCCCACTAGTATCTGCTGTCTGATTCTTGAGTACAAGAAGTAGTAATTACAATCATCAGTACACATCTGCTTATTTTAATTACTTTTTGGTAAGAAAAATCAGCTTTAGCGTTCACATTGTTTTAAAAATTCTATCCTAGTACAGAGTTCCGACAAACACTTTCTCTTAGATGCATTTCTTCTTTTCCTTTTATTTTTAATAAGATGGCTTTTAATTTACTTCTGATCATTTTTCTTGTATTTGTTTTTATTGTTCTTTTTTTCTTGTTCCTATTATCTTAATCAGTCTTTTGATTTTGATAAATGTAGACAACTATAACATCTCCTTAGAATTTCTTATCTTCCCTTGGCTCTCTTTTGATAACTTTGATATAGTATATGTTTCTGCTTCTATGGTTGAATTTCTGCCAACATCAATTTTATGGTTGGTTGAACTAGTTCTACATAAATTGAACAAGTAATGCAAGATAGTTCAACAGTCAGCTTTACAAAAATTCTTGTCCAATTCAACATGAATGAATTAGAAAAAATCCTCTTGAATTATAATTTCACCTTCAATTCTTTGGTCTTTTCATCTGAGCCTGCAACGTTTCACGGTAACATTTCTGATAAATTCAAGTTGTGGATGCTTGAGATGAAATGCAGCTCCCTGATGGCAGTTGATGTCTTGTCAAGTGCATATGTTGAAAAATTAAGAAACTTTATCAAAACTGTGATGCATTAACTCTCAAACTACTCTTTATCTGTTTTTTCTATTTGATGTCACCACCTTCATTTTTGTATCTGTCCATTGATAATTTAAAAGAATAATCTAATCTGCTGCATTTGAATCGTTTGCAGGTTGTGATGCTTCTTTCCTGTGTTATGGCTTTCTTTATAAACTACTTTGTATTTTTAAATACAACTCTCAACTCAGCACTTACACAGACAATTTGTGGCAACTTGAAGGTCTGTAATGTCTTTTCCTTAATTGTCCAATTAGTTGTGAACTGAATCTTATATTAATTAATGTGATCCTGTTAATTCCTTGAAAGATTTTGGATTGTCTTGCATGTTGGTGAATTGTATGTGGTTGATGATTGTTGACTAGGTTGCCTCCCTATACTTTTTATATGTACCATTAGGTTTGTTTTGAATTGTACGTTGACATGCATACTCCTGTGAACTGAATATGTGGTTCTGTAAAGCAACCTTTTGGTATTTGAGCTGTAAAACTATTGGTTTCAATAAACATTACAGTATTTGATGCTTCTACAAATTCCATTATTATACTGTCTACAATTCTTTTCCAGGATCTTTTTACTATTGGACTTGGCTGGCTAATTTTTGGAGGACTTCCATTTGAATTGGTAAGCACATGTTCATTTTCAGTCTTGATTTCTGAAGTGCTCCTTTTCAATCTAATAATATATTTATTAAACTTTTGTCTCATGTTTTTCTCCCAGTTCAATGTTCTTGGTCAATCACTTGGTTTCCTTGGCTCCTGTTTGTATGCCTATTGCAAGCTCCAAGGAATATAAGCAAGGTCTTTCACATTATACTGGAGGTAGGTCACTTGAAGCACTGATTGAAGCTGGCTGCCTCTCATTTTTGGATAGTCAATAGGGGAAAGTCACATTTCATGTTCTTCCCTGCCCTCAGAAAAATGATACAGTATCAAACAAGAATAAGTCTTTCTAGTAGTGTCAATGTAGCATAGCACAGGTACGCTACAATGCCTAGCCAATTTTGCCTTTGTAGGTTATGGCACTGTAATAGGCAATTTTGACTTTAATTAGCTATATTAATTGAAAAGCTTATTATTTGAGGCCAATTTTTAAAATCCTGGTGAGTTTAATTATTTTATGTATCTAAACGATGTGTGTGGTAATCTTCACCTTTATCTAAATTGTTTCGCCTCTAGTGAAGGCTATTCAATCTCAGTTCTTTGCACTGACTTCATCAGCCAAGTAGTAGACGTCTTTTTTACCTGTAATTTTTAAACAATTTAAAAAAAGGAAAAAAAAAATCAACCTGTAGTTTGGCCTTAATTTCACTTGAAGGCAGGGAAAATTGTGACATAATTAAATGGCAAAAATAGTTCTTATGTAAGAACTATCAATTTGCTAAATGTTTTTTAGATTGAAGAAGACATTACAAGAATGGTAATGACTTTTTGTTCCAGAATATCTGCAAGAATGGTCGGTGATTTATTGCTCTACTCTTTTGCAAAACAACTACCTACCCCACAATAATGAATAAATCGTCATCCTTCACCTCCAACAGTGTTGATTACCCTGCTTGTGTCGACCAACAGCTTGACTATTATTATGCTATATTTTACAATACAATTTATGCAAAGGACCTGATATTGTGCAGGACCCAACTGAGCTAGTGTATTTGCTGTTCTAACCCCACTCTTATTATGCCCCCCAACCCCTCCCAACAACTAAAAAAAAGCAAACCCCACCTAGCTTGGGGGAAAAAAACAAAGAAGAATTAGAGAATAGTTGGATTTCATGTCATATCGAAATTCAAGGGTGTGTTTGAAAGTGTTTTAGTTTTTTTATTTTTAAAAATAGTTATTTCTTGTTTTTGTTTTCTTGTTTTTAAAACAGTTTTGTGAAAAAAAAAATTTAAAAATAGTTTTATCAAACAATTTTTTTTATTTTATTGTTTTCAAAAACAAAAAACTGTTTTTAAAAACAGATTTCAAACAGGCTCTTATCTTCTCAAAATGGGGTTGTTGGTGTTGTTTTATATATATAACTGACTTATATTTAGGAACAGTTTCTATGGGGTTTAAACAACTATATCTCAGAACAAAAACTAAAAAAAGCCCCCATTCAAATAAATAGTTAGGTATGCTACTTTAATTTCCAGAAAAGAAACAACCAGAAGTTGTTATCTGCTTTTATATTTGCTTTCAAATAACATATAAAACGATCGAAATCTTATCCTCTTTGTACCCGTTTTCCTTTTGGGGAAAAGGCTTACAGAAGTTTCATATTCTAATTAAAAGTCTTTCTACTCAAGATGCTCTTGGGAGCCACTGCTGTTCAGTATCTAAAATTGCAGTGTTTTGTCATATATGGAGACGTTCAAGGTGGTAAGCGTAAACCTGCTTGCATGTGTAAACTGAGCTTTCATACAAATTCTGCATAATAAGAGAGAGAGAGAGAGAGAAGGGAATAAGGAACTGGAGTTCGTGTAGAGTTTGTCTTTATTGTCCTCGCAAGCAGACAAGTGAGCTTGACTTGATTGCCATGCATGACTGAAACATACCCGTCACATTAATTCCAAAAGTAAGTTTTGTTTCTCATTCTCCCTTATTTCATGGCAAAACATTAGAGTACTTTCTCATAACCCGGATTTTTAAGGTTCTGTAAATTATAGTGTTTCAGCTAGACATCAAGTCATTAACTTTCCCATGAGAGGAATCAATTAGAACATAAATAATAAATAGTTAAAGGAAAAAATTAAAAATACAAAAGTGAAAAATAGAAAAGGTTCAAGAGAACAGCATTATAACAAAAAAGGAAAAAGCGGGAAACGCCATAAAGTCATTCAAATATTCTCTTGAACAGTCATACTAAAGAAAGCATGTTGGCTTTGTTCATTAGAAGAGGGCCAACATGCCCGTCTAAGCTTTTAGAAATCTCAGTTATAAGTATAGCAAAAGTGTGTCCTTTTGATCAGACAATCTTAAAGACCAGCATAGCATATGTTCTGATTTCTGACCATTGAATTGATAATTTATATATGTTTCCACGGCACTTTTGCTACATCAACCATGCACGAGGCTAGAATTTTAAGTACATTAAGAAATGAAGTCTCAGGCTCAGGTGGCTTTTGACCCTGCTCATGCTCAGTCTTTAAGTCCAAGAAAGAGAAGAAGTTGGAATAGAAAGTCCTAGGATCTGGTGAGGAAAGAAGTGAGAAATGGAGTGGTTTAAGGCGTGGGGGAGTCTGTTTGGGTAGTGGCACGCGAACTTATCGCCCAAAATCATGAGAGAGAGATATAGATGGGGATTCTTTAAACCCTTTTATTAAAAGAGTCTTTTGCATTTCCCAAAATCTTCAAATATATTCATAGAAGAATAATGTTATTTTGCATAACTGTAAATTCACAACTTTTAATCTGAATTTGACTATATTTATTTACACTCAATCTACTTAAATCTAGTTAAACTTCTTTTGTATGGCTTAAATTTTTTACACTTTTATATAAAGTGTGCAGACACCACTTAGAATTATCTTTTAATTAGAAGTCAATAAACTGTGGATTTAATTGAATATTTTCTGATCATAAAAATCTACCATATACTCTCTTTCTCTCATCCATTACACTCCCTTGTAATAATAATAAATAAATAGAAGTACCCTTTGAAAGAGAAAGAATAAGAGAAAGTGACAAAGAAGAATGGAGATTGCGGAAAGAAAAAAAAAAAGTAGTAGTGATAAGCAAAGCAAAACCCAAGGAGAGTGTCTCCTAGTGCAGGCCCAAGGCAGGGCTCCTTTAGCGCCGGTGTCCCCGCTTTTAGTTGTTGGCTAATTCTCCTATTTGCTGTGTATTATGCGTGTTTGTGTGTGTCTCTGTGTGAAAGATTGCAAACTTTGTTCGTTCCGAAACTTCTTTCTAGACAAAATCCCTTCGCTGACATTCTGCACTCCTGTTCCCAATCTCTCTCTCTCTTCTCACGAACAGACATTTTGACCACATACTTTTATTTTCTAGTTCTAGTTTAGATTCTTTCACGTACTTATTAATCTTGACGCTACTAAAGTACCATGTTTGAGGTTAAACAGATCATAGATGGTACACTATGCGATCAAATATAGACAGATCCAGAGCGGCTTAATTGGTCACCAAAGTGACTTGCCATGCAATTTAATTAGTCTAATTAATTACCAAATGTGATTCAAGAAGATACTGTTACAATAAATTAACACATGGTTTTAAATCCGATTAAAAAAGAAAATGCATAATCAAATTCATGAAAACAAACGCTTTATCGTTACCCATTTAAAAATCTTAGGTGACACTATAGTTGATGAATTTTTTTATTAGACCATGATTTGATTATACGGGATACATANTATGCGTGTTTGTGTGTGTCTCTGTGTGAAAGATTGCAAACTTTGTTCGTTCCGAAACTTCTTGCTAGACAAAATCCCTTCGCTGACATTCTGCACTCCTGTTCCCAATCTCTCTCTCTCTTCCCACGAACACACATTTTGACCACATACTTTTATTTTCTAGTTCTAGTTTAGATTCTTTCACGTACTTATTAATCTTGACGCTACTAAAGTACATGTTTGAGGTTAAACAGATCATAGATGGTACACTATGCGATCAAATGTAGACAGATCCAGAGCGGCTTAATTGGTCACCAAAGTGACTTGCCATGCAATTTAGTTAGTCTAATTAATTACCAAATGTGATTCAAGCAGATACTGTTACAATAAATTAACACATTGTTTTAAATCCGATTAAAAAAGAAAATGCATAATCAAATTCATGAAAACAAACGCTTTATCGTTACCCATTTAAAAATCTTAGGTGACACTATAGTTGATGAATTTTTTTATTAGACCATGATTTGATTATACGGGATACATATAAGCCAACTATCTTATTCTCTCTCACTGAAAAGTTTACAATCAATTAATGCAAGCATGATCTAAAAAGGGCCATGGTTAGAAACAATAATTAATGCTAGAAAGAAAGGGTACAATTAAAAGGAGTTGTTTGGGGTGTGTATCAATTTTTCTTTTCTTTTTTGTGGAGAATATTTTCAGGTGCATGCGCAAAGAGAGAGGAGCTTGATATTATTGAGTACAAACTAAGCATGACAAACCCTAAAGTAAGTGTTGCTCCCCCTTGACATCATTCCACTCACCTTCTTCACCTTCTCATCCCGAGGCAAAACCTACCAGTATACATTCTCTGCCTTTCCACCCCCTCTTGTCCTCACTCCATCCCTCCCATCTTCTTCCTTCCTCTCCCTCTCTGTTATTACTTTCTCTTATGGGATACCCATTTTTTTTCATTCTTTTTAACATATTGATCATCCTTAACTTCGCAACCCTTTTTTCCCTTTGTGAGCTTTAAATATGTTATACTCTTCGTCTTCTTAGTTAGGTCCCTCTAAACCCTAGTTGAATAATTCATTGTTGATCAGCGTTAAAACCAATAGTGTTCTTGTGTTGATTACAACCAAAATCAATGCCAAGTCAAGGGGTAACGATAAAACCAAAGGCGAAAATTTCCTTGCTCTGTCTTTTGTCCATTTCCCTCTGTTTTCTTACCCGTGGGCTAGTATGTGGAGATCCCACTTCGGTTTGCTTGGAATTTAAATCTATTTATGTGCTTTCCCATTTTTAACCTTTCATTTGCGCATGCTGCTAGCATAAATATAGTTGCACCAAAATGCATTTGATGGCGACTCAATTGGAGACTTTGAATTGTGATTAGTATAGTGGTGTCCCCGAAACCAACAAGAGCACCACCCCTCCAACTCCACCATATTCATATTTCATATTCATGCTTTTAATTGAACATGGACACCTAAAAGTTGTCCTTAGGTACACCATGGGTCCACATCTAGGATATTCTATATAGAAGCACCTTTTTTTAATTCTTCCTTTTTGTCAGGCTAATTAGAGAGCTAGCTAAGAAAAGCACTTGAGATGTTCTTCAACCCCCACAATATGTATAGTTAGAACATCTTGATGCGTTTCAATCAAGTAGCCTCATTCATGGTGCAATTGATGTTAAGATCGACTTTGTTCTGTGCATGCTACGCTTGCTTTTTATCTGATAAGAAAGAAATGATGATGTTTGGGATTTGGGAAGCAAAGAAAGCGATGTTGGTGAGGTTCAATCCGAAGACAGATTTACATGTAGAAGCAGTAAACTACGATCTCAGATTGAGCCGCGCCAATATCACTTTATTAATGAGTTACCCTCAATTACTTTCCTGCTTATAATCCCACCTTATCAGATTCTCTTTTCAGAATATTCCCCCTTCATTATATAATTGTACCACTTGATCTTCATATCAAACATGGTACCTCTTACTTTGACCAATCCTGAAACTAGTTGGTGCTACGTACAAAATATGAAGGAAGCCCATCAAGTGCTTTAGAAATTGCAATTACGTGACCCTTGCAGGTATATATGTAGAGTCTTCTTCTGCGTTCCCCTTTCCGCTTTCAAGTCTCAACATCGTTGAGTAATGAGTAGCAACTGGCTAGAGACAGATCAGGTATGGAACTAGATCTGTACTTAATATTTGTGAAACTACAAAAATTCTCTCTCTCAGTTGGGGTTGATTCCAAACGTTTCTGGTTTTCTTCTTGACTCTGCCTTAATTTGTACAATTAACATGTAGTCTATATATGTCTTAATGTGCACGATTAAACTATAGGGATTTGTTTATAAAAACTCTCTCAGTTAATGTTGGTTCCAAAATTTTATGGTTTTGTTCTTGATTATGTAACCAGAGATAGAAGACAGTCCATTTCATACATGAGCATTACGATTTAAGAATAAAAAAGCAATGGTATTGCATATATATATAGAAGACAGTGTGCGTTCGCAGCATCATCATAATATGAGTTCGAATATGGATATTTAGTTTGTTTCAGCGCGTCTAATTACAGAGTCCAATATCGCAATTCTCACCTAATAAGAGAGTTAGATCGTGTGGCCCTGTGAGAAAGGAGAAAACGAAGCTTGTGTGCATTGTGAAGGACATGCATTAAGCAGAAACATATATGTGAGAAACTAAAAACATATATATAGATGAATCTCAGAAAATTTAATTAGTTTGAAGAATAGAAAACTTTGTCGTTATAAGTTTTGTTTAGGAAACAACTTAAGTAGAAATTTCGCATGATTGAACTCCTTTTTAAGTTAATGATGTTTGTTTCATTAGAGTGATCAAGAATTCAATTTAACAAAAATTAAGAATGATAATTAGAACGCAAATTTATCTACTTATAATTGTAATTATTTGTAAATTAGTTTCCTGATGAACTTTTTTTTTTGTTTTTACTTAAAGCAAGACATTATTGTGGTTTTAGTAATCAATTTTGAGATTAGTTATTAGAATGCATGGGCATTTGGATCTTCATATGTCATTGAACCAAAAGCAGATAGGAAAGCTGGAAAAGTAATCGAGATTTTAGGCTCTAATAGAGCGTGGCTTGGAAAGATTCACAAATAGGAAGGTACAAAACAAATCCATCAAGTTTGTGGTAGCTATATATTATTTTATTTTATTTTTATTTTCTACGAGATGGTTCCCATACTTTTGGTGTGAGATTAATCTTCACTTGAGCTTTAGCATGCTCTGGCTAGTTGGCTCATGATTTGATCTCTCAAGTTTTTGTAGCTTTATTATTTAAATATAATATTAAGAACAAATTGGAGCTACAACAAAATTATTACAAATTAAAGATTTATTTAGAGATTTTCATTTTATGTGACTTCAAGATCACGATATCTTAAACACTCTTAATTTTGTACGACTTAGTTCTCTTATCTATCATACAAACTATTCAACAATTTATGAAAATTAAATAGTCTAATAGGATAGTATTTATAGTGAATTTCTAAAATATTTCTTTCTTAGTAAATATAAATAATTTAATAATCTGAACACAAGTCACATTTTTTTTGATAATTTATAAAAAAAAATTAAATATCTAATGCTCAATTAATAGGAAACATGGAAACAAAGATTTGTGTTATCTCGTGACAATTTATAACAAATTAGATCATAAATGAATGTGAATCTCATTAAAATAGGTGGCATATAAGGTATATTTACTAAAGTGGTGATTTTAGAGTAAACATCAAATTACGTTTGTCTTGATGAGATGGTTATGGAGTGAAATTCTATTTTCAAAGTGAAATATAAATTTAATTAATTTTGTTGAGGTTGATATTAATTCGTCATTTAATTCCATTCACAACTTAATAACATTACTTTAAAAACGATAGTATTAGAAAGTGAGAAAGAGCTATAAATGGAAATGATTTCTTTTTTTGAGAAGGGCAAGTTATTTGCCTGCTTTTGTTAAGGAAATGATTTCAGCTAAAAATATTTTTAAGAAATTACTTTCATATGAAATATTTTCTGAAAAGCGATATTTCTTGGAAACAGTTTTCTCTATGAATTTCAAACCCCACCCCC
>QAOA01004841.1:101149-115207 GCA_003255065.1 Cercis canadensis
CCTATCGCACGTGCCCAAGTCTAACATTTACTGCCGAAAATATCGAGGAGCATAAGTTACAGTTGAATTTGTCATGAAAGTTGTATTACATCATGCATGAATCTAAATTCAGTTCAAACTGATAACCTTTGGATCCTAATATATAAAGTTCATGTGAACGAAACATGAAGCTCATAAGGGCATTATGGAACTTTGTACTCTCTTTCAAGAACAAAAGACCTCTGCATTGTTCTGATACTTTTTTACAATGACAATTGAACAGTTATGTTATAGTATCATTATGATGGTACTGATCATGGATTATGGTCAATTCCCCTATCCGTTTTGAGGCACTCTTTCAAGTTTCGATCATAGCTTGATTTTTTTTGTTTGTTTTTCTGCTTCCTCGCTAAAATCCAGTAGCTCACTGCATTTGGTGGTTATTTACAGCAACAACAAAACTCTTGTATATTGAGGGTTATATTAGATGCAACACAAGCCAGAGTCAAACATGCTGACATATTTTTAGGTCAGGTTTTGTTCAATACCATATGTACTCTTGGTTTGGTCCACCTATTAAAAAATTACCCATTTAATCTTCTTGTCTTTATCGTCTATGTTGCAGAAAATCTTAGTGCAAAATCCTGATATGCTGCGATATTTTAGGTCATTTTTTTTGGTTAAAATACCATGTTGTTCTCTTACTTTGGTCCACCCATTAAATAATTGCCCCATTTGTCTTTGTCTTCTATTTGCACATGCCGCTTTATTAAGGAAAGACATGGATTTGACTATATCTTCGCCACCGATTCGTAACCAATGAGATGGCAATTGCTGGATTTCGGCCTTCATCATTTGCTTTATGCAGCAATAGTTCCCAAATTTTGGTATTTACTAAGCTTCTTGTTAACAGCATTTTACTTGCAGTAATATTACAAAGGTCATAAGCTGTTGAAAGGGTCAAGAACAGTGATGATTGGCTTGGCTTATTAGCTGTTCTTCACTTTGTATGCTCCAACCTCAAATAATTAAAGAATCTGACTAGAAAAGGTAGACACCAAGGGAACTTAGAAAAACTAAGGAGGAAAAAATCTGGCAAAAGATCAAAGCATGATTGGTACTAAAAGTAGCATATGTTTCCATAACAGACAGCAAGGCATATTCTATAAACAATTGCAGCTTTGATGTAAATAGAAAACTTTGTGTGGGTATCTTCCTCAGAAATAACGAATAAGTTAAAGCAAGGTCAGGTTCTGCTTTTCAATTCAATTTGTCACTGAAAACAGACAAATATCCACAAAATGCACCACAGATCATTATGCTCTGCATAAAGACGTTTTATGCTTTCTATGCTGTCATGAAGCATAGATGCTGCTTTTGGTGGATTTCTACATATGCTATTTAAGGTTGGATGTGTCCTAACAATTTAGGTTAACGTTAATTTTTTTATAGAAAAATCTATATATTAAATAGAGATTGTTAGCAATGATATAGAAAATAGAACTAAAGAAATAATAAAACGACAATTCCCACAGCTCAAAGAAATTGATTCAGATTGCTGCAAATGACTTTTGAAAAGTGAGGCCTTTCATCTACTTTACACGATATCTCAATTACAGCATAGCTGCATAGGCAAATGGCAAGTCCTTTCCATAATAATGGTTAGCTAAAGAAAATCAATATAACACCCCTCTTCAATCGTTCTTCTTCTGGCCCTGATTAATTTTAAACACCCAAAAATCATGTAATCTTGAAATTTTCCAACTCCACAACAACATAAGTGTTTGTTTCAATCAATGATTGAGCCAACAAAAGAGAGGAGAAAATCACTTTCCCAGTTCCCATCATCACCTATGCTGCTTCCCAGTATTAATATTCAAGGGAGAACCCCTTATGGTCTTGGATTGTGTGTAGGTGAGGTGTGGAGTTCCTTCTGATTTCTTTTTTCTTCTCCCTTGTTGAGACAAACGAGAGTGGTAAGATAAGATAGCGAGATCATGGAGATCCTGCAATGGAATCAAAGCCTTCACAACTTCATCCATGTTTGGACGACATTTAGGATCTCTACTGAGGCAATTATAAGCTAACTGAGAGATTTTCTGAACCCCTTTAAGAGAATAGTTTAGTTCCAAGCGAGGATCCACAAGTTGGTATAGTTTTCGCTTGTCAGCTAAGTATGGCCTTGCCCATGCAACAAGATTTTGTTCCCCACTTGGGCGCTTCTTGTCCATTGATCTTCTTCCTGTTAAAATCTCAAGTAACACAACTCCAAAGCTATAAACATCACTTTTAGCTGTCAAGTGTCCTGTTGAAAAGAAACAGAAAGCATACAAATAGTTAGATTAGATCTCAGATAAGACTCTTAGTGCTTAAACTATGATATATGTAAGTTTTTTTTTATGTGTCACTAAATTGAAGTGGAAATTTGAGGGAAATAATAAATAAGAATTAAATAGTAAAATGATACATCAAATCAATCATCTTGACATCTGGTTATAAGAATTATAATTCCATTACAGTCCAGTACTGGACCCAAATGCCGACTTGAATGATAACCATCTGCTGCTTTCAGAAAATGTTCTGTTTCGAAACAGAAATGATAATCCATGCTATAACTTTTACCGCAATACTTATAGAATTTCGTGTGGTGTGTCAGATTATAAGAGTTATCTTATCATTTCAAACTATCTACTGTTACCTTGTTGAATGATTGGCATGTGTGGCTTTCAGAAAATGTTCTGCTCTGAAGCAGAAATCATAACCCATGCTACAACTTTTACTACAATATTTATGGAAGCTCCAATATAGTTTCCTTATCCTATCTACTGTTACCTTCTTACCTGTCATGACATATTCTGGAGCAGCATAACCATAAGTGCCAACAACTCTGGTAGAAACATGTGTCTTGTCTCCTTGAGGCCCTGCTTTTGCTAGACCAAAATCTGAGAGCTTCGCATTATACTCCTATAAACAACACTCCACGTTAATAAACAATTAGAAAAATTTATGCATCACAGGTACTAGTACTATTAATCACATACCGAATCAAGCAAAATATTTGATGTTTTAAAATCTCTATAAATGACTGGTTCTGGACCATTATGGAGGAAGGCCAATCCTTTTGCTGCACCAAGTGCAATCTTGACCCTGTTGGACCATGGAAGAGGTACGGTTCCTTCAAAATGTAGGCAACATCAGCACTTTTCTTGTAAGATACAAGGTTTAAGAAGTCTCACTAAAACAAATAAATTATTGAAACGATCATAACTGAACAAATTGTTGCGACCAAGGTGTTCCAGATTTTTCTGTTACATAAAGAATATAGAAGAGATAGGGGGGGTGGGATAAAAAGGAAATGTAATAAGGTGCATTGAGAATACATATTTCAGAAAGCATATGAACTTTGCAAATTTCTCAAGGCATTTTAGGAATAGAGTGTATATTACTTGGAAATTCTACATAAATTTTTTTATAAGGCTATAACCAAAGATCATTTTGTAACAGTTTATGAGCTCATCCTCTTGAAGCAACGAGAGAAAGGAAACTGTTTGTTATCAGACAATAGCTAGTTATGATAAGGCACTCATCTCAGCCAAAATTTACTTGCACTCACTTCTGAATAGATGATTTTCTAGACTTCCACGAGTCATAAACTCATATACGAGAAGCCGCTGATCGTCTTCGATGCAGTAACCGATAAGTTTGACAAGGTTAGGATGATGAAGCTGTCCAAGAAAGTCAACTTCAGCCTGCATTAGCAAAACATCATGTTACAGTTGAATCTCTAGCATCTCCTAAACAATTCTCTTATGATATCAATCTACTAACCCAAAGCAGATATTTTACTAACCACCCATTCTCTATGGCCCTGAAGACCATCAGGCTTCAAGCTTTTGACAGCCACTGTAATTCCTGACCCAGGTTTTGCTGGGGCTGTCCCATTTTCCTCAATCCACCCTTTGAAAACATAGCCAAACCCACCCTCCCCAAGAATGCTATCAGGTCTGAAATTCCCAGTAGCAGCTTTTAGTTCCTGAAAAGAAAATTCAAGGAGCTGCCAAGGAGCCTTGTTTTCCTGAGGTGGGGGATCAGTATTATCACAAGATATTTGAGCTTCATTGGGAGCACACAGTTCTCGATTGCTAGCATTCAGGTATCGTGTCTCGGTTGCTGCATCAATACAAAGAATGTGAAGGCTTTCACCTCTAATTTCAACTATTGTGTACATGAAGCACATAATAATTGCATTTAACTCGGTTTTGAGATCTAACAATGTAACTGGGACTAGCGTAGTATAAACAACATTAACTTTTACACGATTTCAACAGCAGCAGGCTCAATTGAGCAAATCATGAAAATTCAAAACATTTTAAGTTAGAAATTTTGTTAATTTTTCTGCTGGATGAAATCTTTCTGAATTCTTGGAATTTATGGAGCTAGTGAAGTTTTAAGAAGCTAAAAGAGGAGGAAAGGCAAAGAATTCTTGGGAAGCATAAGGAGAAAGCAGTAAAAGATCCATCTTTTTAACTACCATCTCATAATTGAACCCCATGAAAATGCCTGCTAAAGATCCTTTGCCAAAAAATTCCGCGACTTTATGCAAACCCAGATTCAAATCAAAGACTAACGCAAAATTGTACCAACTTGTTCCAGACTGAGAGAGAGATTGGAAGGAAGAGATGGAGAGCATCAGAGAAGTAAAACAGAGGAGGCTCACATGTGGGACACAAATGGAGCATTTGTGATATATTCACACTACTTCTTCAGATTCAAAATCAGAAAGAAAAAACACAACCATGGAAACAGATGCTAATATCGATAGTGGTAATTAAGTACCTGCATCATAAACGAGACTAGTACGAGGGATAGTGTTAGCAGAGTCTCTGGAAGCAGAAGGTTTGCACGCACCTCTAACGCCGCGTTTGAGAACAGCCCAGCACCCGCACTTCTTCTCCATGACTCTTGTTGGTTATAAATTTCATGGGTTTTCCATAAAATTGCATTCGAGAGAGACACATGAGAAGAAGAGGAGGTTAACCATGGCTTCGAAGGAAAAGGAGAGAGTGGGCAACGAGAATTGAATGAGCAGAAGGAGAGAGAGAGGAGCTGGTGTTGGTGTTTGTGTTGTTGTTGCTGCTGTTGGAGATTGCAGGCATCATCATCGCCATCATCGCAGTGTGTACAAAAAGAACTTTTTCCCACCACCTTTTGTGTGGGGGATGGGAATGGGACACCCTCTCTCCTGCTCTGTTTTTACCTGCTTGAAATTACCAAAAAAAATCATGTCTAATAAAGTTTTGGCATTTTTAGAGAATCCCATCAATGACTTCCCCAGCACCAACCCTTTATACCCGCGGCTAATTTCAAATAGTAACTGCATATATATCATACTTGTTCCCTCTCTGGTCCTTTGCCTTTGTTTCCACTCCCATATCATAATGCAGCTAGGCACAAAACACACACACACACACAATAATTAGATTAGGTGATTTCTTATTAAATTAAAGTTTTAAATTTTTTTAATTCGTTCAATATTGATAGTTAAAATTGAAGTTCTAAGTTTGACTCTTTACTGCCTTATTGCCTTTAATTAAAATAATGCGATTATGGCTTGAGTTCTCTGTTTTGCCCCTAATGAAGCAAATAATGCCAATGGTTAGATCACTTCAAGAAGTTCAATTTAGAAATTTATTTATATTAGTGTATACTATACTGCAAGTCTATTGCAAAATAATGTGTCTGCAATTGTAGGAGATTGCCCTCCGTGTCTTTTCTTCTCTAGCTAGCAAGTCTTAAAAGATTGAGATATTCATATGGGAAATATTTTATAGTAATCATAGTACGATAAAAGCAATATCTCTGAAATTAGAGAATTGAGTACGGATAATGTAACATCCCCCACCAAATAAAGAGGGAGAAAATAAATGGAACCATTATCTAGAGAGGTGACGTCTTTAAGCATTGGATCAAATAAAGAAATAATAAATAAATATGGCATAGTTCTAAAGCAATTTTATGGGATGAGAACCAGGATCTAATGGCAGTAAAGATTTTCATTCAAATTCTCAATTCTTCATGACTCATGAGGATGGTGGAAGAATATGGGATGATATTAGTTCAAAATTATATTGGACTAGTTCTAGTTTCTAGAAGGAATCCACATCAACTCTATGTTTGCTTACAGTTATAGATGATTTCTTTCCAGTTATACAATCCAGGAGAAAAGCTCAATCATCCATTGGTCACTAGCAATTTGATTCCATAAAAGACAAAGGAAAGGCATATTATGGAGGGGGCTTATAATACAATATAGATGGCCAAACTCATAAACATTATTGAGTGAGCATGTGGACTTGTTTGCATTGGCTAATTTTACTCTTGCGCTTGCGCATCATGTTAGTTATATATAGTAGCTTGGCTCAAGAGATCAAATTATGTGTGTGCAGCAATAAGAGCATGTGATATATATATAAGTAATCACCAAAGGCTTATACTTAGGCGTCAATTAAGTTACACTAATTAAACAACGGAGTCCTATTATATTATTTGGTCAAAAGTCAAAACTAATTGAAAGATGGTCAAGAGGTTATTTGAGTGCAATCCCATCACTCTTTCTCTCTCTAGGCAATGAGGAGAAGATATATTCCTGGTTTCTCTTGACATTGAGGGGTATTTTTAAGGGAGAAGAGAAAGAAAGAGTGAGTGGGGAAGAGAGGGAGGGGGAGGGTACTGGCTTGGTGAGGGGTCATTTCACCAACCAACCATAAACAAAATTGTATTCTATCTATGATGCCTTTGGGCGATGAAAAGCAAATTGAGATCCTATTCTTTTTTCTACACTGTGCTTGCAACTTGACAAGGCCTTGTTGGAAAGGAGTGATACCAATTGTTGCCCCCACTAATTGTGTGGGTCCCTAACCATAGGCCCCCACCATATACTCACAACCACACACACATAAGAGGCAAATGGAGGGAGATTTATCATATAGTAATTTTAGAATCTTCACTAAATTTTACCTGAGTTACACATATTAATAACTGCATCCATTTCAATGACTTAGATTACTCATGGTAAGGTTTGGTGAGACAATGGTGAGATGAGTAACATTACTTACTAGAATAAAAATAATGATATTTTATCATTACATATCCTATCATTATTTATCAGTATACAAATTTAAAATTGAATTTTATTTAATTTATTTATTTTAATAATTCAAGTTTCATATCACTCTTTCTTAGTGGTGATATAAACATGGCTGTTAAAAAGGTGACCAGTGTAAGGCACTAAAGATCATCATATGGGCAAACAAGAATTCCTGTTGTTCGAGGGATAAAGTTACCAAAGCCATATAATTGGTATGGCAGAAAGAAAGCTCAGGACTAGATTTTTGCAAGATATAATGTAGCGCACAACAAATATGCTATTGCCAGAGCTTTTGAGTTGGATTTAGTGCTAACTCAACAGCTATTGGGCATTATCTAGGGCCCAAAAATCCCAACAATTACATGCTATTACTTTCGCACTTTCATTTTCATCTGATTCACAAAACCACAATCACATACAATATTCAATAAATCTTTAAAGATATACTAAATACATTGACTAATTTATTGTCTGCATGTGAACCATTGCAAAAACGGTGAACCACTTGGGGGTAACATGGTTCCATCTAGTCAAGCATCAACATCATCATCATCATGCATTCAACCATTTAGTGTCAGGACTTGATACTCAGGATGCCATTGGTAGAAAAGGCACATAGATAAGATATCTTGAAGAATATGTGATTGATTTCCAGACCCAGAAAGAATTAAGAAACTCTGGCCCTATTCTTAATTGGTAGTTAATTGATTCAAGTTTAACCCTATTATCAATTGAGCAGCATCTTTAGGTTGTAGTATCATTTGACTCAATTTTACCACCTCCACTCATTGTAAACATTCCATTAAGAGCATAAACTTTATGGAAAAAAAACAGCATAAAGGTAAAGTCATCAGCATTTACAGATTCACAGTAAAAAGGATTGGAAAACTATGAGCTGATTCACTCTTTTGATTGCTTGTGCTTGATTATGTGCTCCTGGGGGAAAAAAGAATAACGTGAATTTAAACCGTCTATATTGGAAAATGAGATTTGGAGTAAGATTTGTTGTGAAAGAGAAAAATGAAGATTCGCATGGTAGAACAATTGAATGGACCAAAACTCATGTTCTATTTCAGCTAATTTAGCAGGTAAAGAAAATATGGCCGAGTGTATTATAGGTTCCTGCTATCAAGTATTAACACGGCTCTTTTTGGTCAAAAATTTCTGTTCTTATATTCTATTAAGCAGCCTACCTTTTGGAAAAGGCTGTGAACTCCTCATAAAATAAAGGGTACCAAGTATTTGTAATAAGTGGAAATAAACTATGAGTTCTTGAGACATTAAACCTTGTTCAATTTATTTGATGACCTCATGGCCCCAAACTTTGTTAGATAAGAATAATAGTAAAGGAGTAATGGAATGAGAATCAACCGAAAGATAGGGGATATTTGATATCAGTTGGCTATATGATATAATATTGGCTTAGTTACGTAGGAATCTTAACAAGCCACTGCTGAATTACTGACTCAATCTGAACTCAGTCTATGTCTTAACAAAATAAAATTAAATAGAGTTGATTCTCCTCAAGTTCTAAAATTAAAGAAAAAGATTAAAAAGTGTTAATTTTGTTTCTAATTCAGAAACCAAGGCCTAATCCCAACCTTTAGATAGAACTAGACTTATTTCGTTTATATTTAAGCTTGATAATCACATATATAAACATAATAACTACATTTATCATTGTGTGGCTTGAAAAGGATATCCTTTCAACATTTTATAGTATTTTATTCTAAGGTTTATAACCTTAAAATAATTCTCTCAATTATATATATATATATATCGGAGATTCTATAATACTACATGAATACGTCATATTACAATAACGTGACAAGTATACATAATTTTCATATTTTATTGAATATAAATATAATTTATTTTATTTTCTCAAACAAACTTAAAAATAATTGACTTATACATATGTCATTCACATATTAGTTATTCTCATATAATATGACATACTACATAAATACTCTATATATCTATATACAAAATTTTGAATTGTCTCAGCCACTTTTTGTTTTTGGAATTTATTTTTTGGCTTAGTTGGTGTCATGAATTTTGTGGATTCAAAGTCTTGGGCCCTGATTCTCTACTAGAATTCAACTCGGCCCAGTTAGGTCAGACTGGACTCATTCATACTAAAAGGCCGTCTTGGTTGGGTTCTGTGGCCCAATTTTGGTTTAAGCACTTTTGGGCTTCCGTCTGGACTCATCTCAGATAGTTTGGGCCTCTATTGTCTTCTCTCTTTTTTTTTTGATAGGAGGCCTCTATTGTCTTCTCGTTTGTTACATGCTCAGTTTGGGGACAAGAATAACTCCAGCGTTTCTACCAAAAAAAAAAAAATCTCCAGTTCCATGGCTATATGTAAAATTAAATTATATGAATTCAATCTATTTAATTGAATTGAAATATCAATTTTACTTGACCCGTGTTTTCAACGTCACAGCCCGATAACCCGCCAGTTCCGTAAACCACATACTAAGACTCATCTGTTTACGTGGCTAGATTCAACCGGTCCTTGTTCTGACCAAATTGTTCCTTGATCATCGATCCGTCTAATTCAATTGGTGGTTGCGCAGCCATGAATGCGGAGCAGAAAATCCTTGACGGATTGAGACCCTATCAAATGCTACGATTCCTCTGAATCTTCAATACCTGCAACCTAAAGATTTTCGAGAAAATTTGCTGAAAACGAAACTGCAATTCATTGATCTCTCCAATTTCAATTCAAAGTGAAGCTGAAAATCGGATCATTTCAGGAAGCTCTTCAGCTCTAAATCGAATTCGTATAAGGCACTGCATGAACAATTCGGTGGGGGTTGGAATCGGAGTTGACGCAAATTGAGCAGACGAGTGCTCCGAAACATGTCTGCCATAGTGTGTGGGAAGAGATCATCCATATTCGAAGACCTATCTACAACATCTCCACCCGTTTCTAAGAGAATTCGTTGTTCTTCATCTTCGCCCGTTCGGTTCTCTCCGCCAAGGACTGCCTCAGGATCTTCCAATCTTCCTTCCCCGCAATCGTTCCTTGTTGACCAACTCAGGGCCTTTTTTCCTGACATGGACAAGCAGGTTCTCATCAAATTTTGATTTTGATTTTGCTTTCGATTTCATAAGGTGCTTTATGTGTTTGCCCATTTTGGTTCAAAAGAATAGTGATACAAGAGTCTTGTAAAATTTCGACGACGTTTTCTCCTGAATCTTTTGCCAGTAAAATGCTATTGCTGAGCTAATTATTTGATGGATTAGCATTTCCCATCATCAGATTTTCCGCTGGTACCTTCATGAGATCGAATGTTCAAGTTTACAGTATATTTTGGTGAATGTGTTGCAGTATGTGGTATGATGGTTGAAATCTCACTATGAAACATAAAAAGTTGAAGGCGCAAAATTTTAGTCTTGAATTTGCAAGATAAAAGACAAAGAGTTATTGTTTTCGGGAAATATATTAAGTGCCTGAGTTCAGTTCCATAATTTTTATGCATAAGTAGGACCCTTGATGCGGAGATGAATATAAATTGAGTAAATTTATAGTCCATGCACAAGCTAATTCCTTCAAGTAGCATCAATGTGAATTATATTTAAACTACACCTTAAGTAACACAAACAAGGGAGAGATTATAGCAAGCAGTTTGTACATCAAATTAGTCTAACAAGTGACCCATCAACCTTTTTTTGCTTTCTTATATGCTATAGTATATACTCATTAATCCCTGTACTGTAGTCAGTTCTTTGATTGTACCTTACCCTTTTTAAGGAATATGTTATATGAAATATTTATCAGATAGGCAGTCAAGACGGGACTGTGCATAACTCAACTCAAGTTTGTTTACCGTTGATTATTGCATAGTGTTTGTATGTATAAAACAGCCTTATCACCTATGAGTCTATAACTCATTATTTGTTTTTATTTTAAGACTGTCGTGCTTTTTAATATTGTTAATTTGGTGATCCTTGGAAAATTTTGATTCCTGTGGATATATATGACTTGAATTTTTAACTTATGTGAAAAGCATTGAATTGTTCAAACAGTGTCCATTTTCTTCAGAACATCTGCTCAGGATTATGATCAGTTACTAACAAATTTCAGTAATTATAATGTAGCTTCTTGAGCGAGCCCTTGAAGAATGTGGCAACGATTTGGACTCTGCTATAAGAAGTTTGAATGAGCTTCGCTTGGGATCTGTTGACAAGTCTCTAGATTCTAATGGCAGTAGATCTGATCTAGCAGTAGAACCAGATGCTCAACTTCAGTCAGAAGGTATACTTAAATAGCTATTTTATGATTTTATCAGTAAGTTGAACTCTTACTCAAGATTCTTGAAAGATCTTCGTCTCTTTCTACTATAATAGATACCTGATCAGATTTATTTCTTTACAAAAGGCAATGTTTTCTTGGGTTTGCATCAATTGACAGGTATGAAGAGAAAACTATAGCCTGAGAAGGAAAAAATAAATTTTATTGCTTTAAGAGACTCATTCCTCCTAGTCTGCATGCATTTTGCACTGAAACAAGTGTTTATATTACGCTACCATACAGATCCTAATTTGAAATACTATTCATAATGAAATATCATCAATTTGTCTTGTCTCTCCATGAGTCCGTGTAACTAATTCCTTAATTGAATTAGGAAATAATCAATTGCAATATGTAGCATATACTGTTTGATGAGGCTTGTGTGGCTACTTAGAGCTTTGATTTTATATTTCATGTCCTGATACAAAATGAACTCTTGGGTTATTGATGGGAAGAACTTGCTAATTTGTTGTAGGGGAAGCAACATGTAATGCAGAAATTGCGGCTCCTGGGGATCCAATAGCTAGACAAAATTATCCTATGGACGGAGTAGAATGGGTGGAGCTTTTTGTTAAAGAAATGATGAGTGCGTCAAACATGGATGATGCCAAAGCTCGAGCTTCAAGAGTACTTGAGGCTTTGGAGAAATCAATTTGTGCACGAGCAAGTGCAGAGACAGCACAGAACTTCCACCAGGTTATTTATTATTTATCTATATTTTTGTTTCTGATATTGTCATTGTCAAGCCAACATGCAAAGATGCACTATCACAATTTTCGTTGTCCTTTCTGCTGTCCTTCTTTTATTCCCTTGTTGGTTTGTTAATGGCATCTAATAGCGGTTGCTTGTCATAGGTGTGATGTACTTATTGTTATTGGTTGTTTTACTGTAGGAAAATACTATGTTGAAGGAACAGGCGGAAGCCCTCATCCAAGAAAATATAATTCTGAAGCGAGCTGTGTCCATTCAACATGAACGCCAAAAAGAGTATGAAGATAGAAACCAAGAGTTGCAGCATTTGAAGCAATTAGTGTCACAGTACCAGGAGCAACTAAGAACGTTAGAGGTGAACAACTATGCCTTGACAATGCACCTAAAGCAGGCTCAACAAGGCAATTCTATCCCGGGACACTTTCATCCAGATGTTTTCTAGTCAGCTCTGATGTTCTAGTTTGCTCTTTCTGTATGTTAAATATCCATGAAGAAGGAACGAGACAATGACTTTTAAAGCTTATTCAATCAAATGCGTGGTTGAGTATGATATCCCTATCCTTGTAATTCCACCATTTTAACCAATGCTGGAGACTAAACTCTAAAGATTATACAATCCTTGTGTTTTGTATTCGGTTTTTGCCAAAAGAAATAGTTTATCTCAATCTCAGAATAAAAAGGTTATGGCCAGTAATTCCTCTGTATCTGTATCGCTTATCGCTTCTTCACTGTCACAAGGCACTAGTCTGCAAGAAGTTAAAAAATGGAAAATGGATAGTTTACCTGTACATGATCAACGCATCAATGAGATTGAAGTCAACTGAGTCCATTTTATTTTTTCTTTTGAAAAATGTACTCCTGTCTAATACTCTTTCTGTATGTTAAATATCCATGAAGAAGGAACGAGACAATGACTTTTAAAGCTTATTCAATCAAATGCGTGGTTGAGTATGATATCCTTATCCTTGTAATTCCACCATTTTAACCAATGCTGGAGACTAAACTCTAAAGATTATACAAACCTTGTGTTTTGTATTCGGTTTTTGCCAAAAGAAATAGTTTATCTCAATCTCAGAATAAAAAGGTTATGGCCAGTAATTCCTCTGTATCTGTATCGCTTATCGCTTCTTCACTGTCACAAGGCACTAGTCTGCAAGAAGTTAAAAAATGGAAAATGGATAGTTTACCTGTACATGATCAACGCATCAATGAGATTGAAGTCAACTGAGTCCATTTTATTTTTTCTTTAGAAAAATGTACTCCTGTCTAATAATGCCTGTCCTATAGTGCACAAAAGAGTGGAAAACTTGATAGTGGACCAAGTAGGCGATGGCAAGATTTCGATATATATACTTTTGCTTTTCTAGGCTCTCTTTTCATAAAGAGAATGATATACACACTCAACCCTACTAGGAAGGAAGGAGGAGACTGAGGAGTTGCTGCATACTACTTGTTTTTTAAGTTGTTCTGTGAACCCAAGCGCAGAGAATTGATCTCTTATATTTCATCCACTCGCAGAAACAATATCCAACTGTTTAATAATTGCATCAATTTATAGCTTATTTTCCCAACTTGTTGGAGCTTAGCTGGAGGCTGAACTGTGTTCATTTATGGTTAATGGTACTAATTTATCCACAAAAAGCATATGAAAGAAACCAGTTGAAATGATGACGATAATAGCATACAGGTAACTGTTCCATTAATCATACAGACCTGAAAGCAAATTGGTCGCTCAACCAATTGGGTCATAGACTTAAGAGGGAAATGAGAAACTTGAGAGGGAAAAAATTGGGTCATAGACTTATAGATAATTAGATCCTTGACAATCTGGAATACACACTTACAGCATCACAGCACTATTTCATTACATGTACCTCAAAAGAGTCAAAACAGAGTGCTGATGTAAGCCGCCCCCTTCCCC